>JAPQNM010000045.1:1483813-1518813 GCA_029783475.1 Metacarcinus magister | reverse complement strand
TGCCGTGAGGAGGTCAGTCCTCTGAAGAAGCTGTGAGCGAAACCGGTCAGGAATAAAAAACCTCAGTATACACTGTGTTTCTCTTTCCACAACCCACAACTGTCAAGATGTCCATACAACTTATTACTATTTTCATTTAATAATATGTCTAAAAGGCCAAGAGAAAACTGGAAAAAATACATGTTGCCAACAAGCAGATTACATAAATGTGATGTGGTAACAATGGCGAGTAGTGACTCAGGAATCAGACTCAATATTTGATCCATATGTATATACTTAGTTGTAATATACAGGGCCTGAGCTACACTCGTGTGGTCCTGTCTCCGTATCTACATTTGTCCAGTTTTTCCTTCAGTTGATGTATATTATTTGCCATTATCACCTCTTCTTTCAGTCCACTCCAAGTATGTATACTTCTTTAGGGAAAATTACTTTTTTGTATAATTTAAGCAAATTCCTTTTTGCAATTTTTCTTGTGTAACCCTTGAATTCGCAGCCTCTCCTTTTGTTATAAAGATTAAATTTTTTCTATTTATTTCTTCCAGGTTGTTCATCAACTTATATATTGTGATTAAGTCTCCTTTTTCTCTTCTTTCTTCAAGTGTGCTTAGTTGCATTTCTTTTAATCTTTCCTCATATGTGAGATCTTTCAATTCTGACTCCATCTTAGTTGCTATTCTCTGTATTGTTTCTAATTTCAACACATGCTTTTCTTGTGTGGGGACCATATTACTTATACATATTCCAGTTTTGGTCTAATCATTGAAGTTATAATTTTTCTCATCATATCTTTATCTAGGAAGTGAAAGAACATCCGTCATTCCATTTTTTTCCATTTCCAATTCATAGATTATTTTTTTTGCATTAAATTCCATTTCCCATGTCTTGCTCCATACATATATCTTATTTACATCATTCTGTAGCTTTTCACAATCCCTGTCATTTCCTGTCTTTCTTAGTAATTTTGCATCATCTGCAAATAGACTTATGTAACTGTTTACTCCTTGTCATGTCATTTACATATACTAAAAACATTATTGGTGCCAAAACTGATGTCTGTGGTACTCCACTTTTCACTTCTCTCCATTCTGATTTTTCATCCTTTACTCATTTCCCTTCCTTTCAGGTAGTCTTACATCCAGTTCTTTAATGTTCCTTTCAATCCTCAAACGTATTCCAACTTCCATAGTAATCTCCTATGCGGAGCCTTATCAAATGCCTTTTTAAAATCTAAATATATGCAATCCATCCATCTGTCACGTTCTTGTGTTATATCTATCACTCTTGAGTAAAACTTAATAAATTGGTGACACATGAATCCAAAGTGTCAATTTGTTATTATTTCTTCTCTTTCTAAGTAATCAGTCCATTGTTTCTTGATGACTTTCTCACATATCTTACATACTATGCTGGTCAAAAACACTGGTCTATAATTAAATGGTTCTTCTTTATTTCTATTTTGAAAAATAGGCATTACGTATATCAGCTCTTTTCCATTTTTTAGGGACATTCCTGTTTTGAGAGAACACTCGATTATATCATGCTCAGCCATTTCTTGTCTATACTCTATTCAGATGTATCCTGATACTCCATCTGGTCCTATTGCCTTTTTCTCATCTAGTTCCTTCATTATTTTCTTTATCTTTTCTCTATTAATCTCGATTTCCTACATCTCATTTTTTTCTCATTTGTCTTTAGTTTTTCAAATTCAGATTCTGTTGTAAACACTTTCTGAACATTTTTGTTCAGTACTGCACTCATTTCCTACTGGTTCTCATATACTTCAACCTTCAACCGAGCTAGGTATGTTTTAATTTTCCATTAATAAATCTTTAAAACAGCTTTGGTTCTTCCTTACACTTGTCAACTATATCCTTTTCATATCTCTTCTCTTCCTGTCTTCTTACCTTTACATATTCATTCCTTGCTAATTCATATTCTTCTTTTGTATCGGTTTTCTTTTTGTTTCTTTTCATTCTCATCCATGCTCTGTCCCTTTCCTTTTTTGCTTGTCACACTTTCCATTAAACCATTATTTTTTCCCACATGCCCATATAGCCGGAGTTGATGTTGGTGGACTATACTGGTAATAGGCCTTGATTCAGTTTCACGGAGCAGTCGCTGATTTGACATGAAGTCATTCCACCGATCCCCCATGATACTGCGAAGGCATTTATTACCAAAGACATCAATTTGCCTCTTCAGATCGGTGTTCAGTGTCCATGTCTCACAGCCATACAGTAAGACAGGGATCACCAGCGATTTGAAGATTCAAATCTTTGTCCGTCTGCACAGGTACCGACAACGCCAGATACTCGTGCTGAGTGAGTCCATAACACCATGGGTCAGGCCAATCCACTGTAAGACTTCTTGACATAACCCACCATTGTTATGGACCACGCTACCAAGGTATGTGAAGCTGTCCAAGATGTCGATGTACTCGCCACACACATCTAGCAAGCCTCCAAACATCTGAACTTTATAGTCTTGGGCCAGGAGACCCAAATGGCTCTCTAAGCACTGCGCGAGCGCAGTGCTTAGAGAGCCATCACCAGAACCTCCAGCGACTCAGCAAAGATTACTGCATCGTCGGCAAAAACAAGATCAGTGATCTTGGTGTTGCCAACAGATGCTCCACAGTGACTTTGGTCCACAACTCTGCCCAGTACCCAGTCCATACATGTATTGAAAAGTGATGGAACGAGGACACATCCCTGCCTCACTCCCGTATGCACAGGAAAGAAGCTGGACACGCCCCCGCCACACTTCACAGCACTCTCAGTACAGGCCAGATAGTAGTCCAATAATCCCTGCAGGAATCCCACGGAGGCGCAGAAGATCCCAGAGTGTTTCGTGATGTACTGAATCAAACGCTTTTTTGAGATCGACATAGGCTGCGAGCATCCCCTGTTGAAACTCACGTTGGCGTTCCACCAGTACGCCAAGCGCTTCCCATCATATTAATTTTGATAACATGATCTAATCTCCCAACTTTCCTCCCCTTTGATGATAGTTGGCGACTTTAATTGTTGACATACATTATGGTAGGATTCAGTAGTAAATTCTTGTGGTTGCTCTCTTGAGCGTTACCTGTCTACCTCTAACCTTTCTATTTTCAACTCAGACTGTCCTACACATTTTGATACAAGAACTCAATCCTTTTCTTGTCTAGATTTATCCATATGCAACCCTCCCCTCGGTGTGTATTTTCACTGGTCAGTATCAATATCGTTTCAGTGACCATTTTCCTATTTTACTCTCCCACCTCTTACGTCCCAACCCCTAATCCCCTCTGTTTGTGTTTTAAAAGAGCTGACGGGCATTCTTTCACCTCACTTTCAAATCTTCCATTACATCCATCATCTTTCTCTACTACAGACATGCTAACCTATTTTTCTGTAAGGCTGGGAACAGACGAGCCATGCCGTGGCGGGGATGTGGTTTCCCATAGGTTTCCATTGTTTAGAGCACACGACCGTCTGTGGTGTGGCTCAGTGGCGGGCTGTAGCCGATCCCCACCAGGGCGTGGCGTGCCTTTGTGTCGAGGACCCGTGCACATGAGCGCATGCGGCTGAGTGACGGGCACGTAGTAGTCACATACTAAACGTTGGTGAAGCAACACGTCAAATATTTCTCTTCACCATACTGACCATGTCTACACTAGATCTAGATAGGTTTATTATTGAAATTGAAGACCGATCAGCAATATGGGACATACGCTGCAATGACTATAGTAATAAAATATCCTGAAATAGTTGAAGGATTTTACACTGTCTGCTCTCAAATCACCCATTATGGTGTAAAATTGTCCATGAGTCAGCTTTAATGAAGTTAATGGGTGCATCCATATTGCTCTGTCGTTCATGACGATGACAGCAGTGCCGGAGAAGCAGTAATGCAACTGCTTTGTTCTCAGAGTCCATGCTGATGCTGGAACTGAGACGGCGTGGCGCAGTGGCATGGCTCTGCCCATACACCTTGACAACTCTGTGGTGTGGCTTAGAAGCTTAAACACGTCATAGCGTGGCGGACACAGAGTCGCTCATCTGCTCCCGGCCTAACTGTTTAGAGTGTTGCATTTACTTCTATCCCCCGTACCTTTCGAGTCTAGAGTCTAGACCTTTTACATCCAAAAGCTTTGCGTGTAAAGCGTGCTGCCTGGTGTAGTTTTCGCTGCAAACGCAACACACCTGGACACCTCTCAACTTTTACATTTTTCAAAAGATTTGCTGTTTTTAGAAAAACAATAAGCATCTCAAAAAACCTAAGCTGGCGCAGTTATGTCTCCTCTTTAACATCAAACTCACCCCTTTCAGCTATATGAAGACGAATACATAAACTCTCTGGTAAACATCCACCTTCTCCTGCACCTGTATTACATATAAATGATGAACATGTAATGTGCCAGAGATAATAGATGGACTATTAGAGTAACTGAATGGCAACCAAGGGATGATGACTGCCCGAGAACTAGATAGATATTATATAGGAGATTTTGCTTGAGTAACCTGGAATAAACAGACAGCCAATAGAGATTAGTAAAGAAGGTTGGGATAAGCTTTTGTCTTGCTGTGGACTCATAGCTGCTGTTGATAATGACAAAAAAAATATGAAATTTAAAAATTAAAATTTAGATTTTACTGGTGTTAATAAATTTGCATCTTTTTTTTACAGGAACATATATATTTGATATTAAAACTTTACAATGTTTCTGAACACACTTTAATGTTATATATTAGATAAGACACAAGGGCTTCTTACCCTTAGGCACTAATTAATTTGCGACGGATTTACTGGAGTGGGCTCGCAAAACAACATTAAGGGTGATTTAAGAAAGAGGGGTATTTTTGAAATACAATTTTAAGCTAATGCTAATAATGTTTAAGTAGCAATGGGAAACCTTTGGTATCTACAAGACTGAAGTTTAATTTAATGGTAAGTATTATAGTCCCCTCTTTACTTATTTCACGCTATATATTTTTTTTTTGTACTAGACTACATTACAATAGCATAGAATACAACTGTACATAATATGATATGTTTAATATGACTATAGTATGAAATAAATCAGCACCATTTGTTAAGTGGGTAACAAATGCAATCATAAACAGTGTTCTCTACATCTAAATAAAGCTAAAGGCATCCTAGGTTTTTGTGAGATTGTGGAACATTCCAATTCTTAAATTTTTTACCTGCAAACAATAATTGAGTAAAACATTAGATATTTTAAATATAACAGTTAATACTTATTTAGTGACTTTAAAACATTATCCCGGTGCCCAACCTGTTTTGTCAAGATTCACAGTTTTCCTGCAAAACTCTTTCTTTTGATAGATATGGATGGACACTTCAAGGCACCTTGAGTCCTACTGTTCAGTAGCTTTGCTAACTTACTTGTAACATAAAACACTTAGATGAAAGCGACAAAGCTTTTATAGTTAACATGCTTACTGCACTATAATTATAATTATATGTATATATATATATATATATATATATATATATATATATATATATATATATAAACATACATCATATATATATATATATATATATATATATATATATATATATATATTAAACATACATCATATATATATATATATATATATATATATATATATATATATATTAAACATACATTATATATATATATATATTAAACATACATTATATATATATATATATATATATATTAAACATACATTATATATATATATATATATATATATATATATATTAAACATACATTATATATATATATATATATATATATATATATATATATATATATATATATATATTAAACATACATTATATATATATATATATATATATATATATATATATATATATATATATATATATATATATTATATACATACATATATATATATATATATATATATATATATATATATATATATATATATATATATCTATATATCTATATATCTATATATATCTATATATATATATATATATATATCTATATATATATATATATATATATATATATCTATATATATATATATATATATATATATATATATATATCTATATATCTATATATATCTATATATATCTATATATCAAACATACATTATATATATATATATATATATATATATTAAACATACATTATATATATATATATATATATATATATTAAACATACATTATATATATATATATATATATATATATATATATATATATATTAAACATACATTATATATATATATATATATATATATATATATATATATATATATATTAAACATACATTATATATATATATATATATATATATATATATATATATATATATATATATATATATATTAAACATACATTATATATATATATATATATATATATATATTAAACATACATTATATATATATATATATATATATATATATATATTAAACATACATTATATATATATATATATATATATATATATATATATATATATATATATTAAACATACATTATATATATATATATATATATATATATATATATATATTAAACATACATTATATATATATATATATATATTAAACATACATTATATATATATATATATATATATATATATATATATATATATATATATATATATATATTAAACATACATTATATATATATATATATATATATATATATATATATATATATATTAAACATACATTATATATATATATATATATATATATATATATATATATATATATATATATATATATATATATATTAAACATACATTATATATATATATATATATATATATATATATATATATATATATATATATTAAACATACATTATATATATATATATATATATATATATATATATATATATATATTAAACATACATTATATATATATATATATATATATATATATATATATATATATATATATATATATATATATTAAACATACATTATATATATATATATATATATATATATATATATATATATATATATATATTTATATATATATATATATATATATATATATATAAACAGGTTGACCATCATTAATCCGGCAACCACGAGACCTTAGGACTGCTGGATTTTTAAAATTTCCGGATTATTGATGTTTTGTCCCCTGACTCTATATATGCTGTATATATTGTAACAGAAAATGACTGCAGTGCTTTAAAGAAAGAAAATTAAACACTAAATGAAAGCAAATGAAAATTTAATGTTCAACAACTAAATAAAATAGTTCTACAGAATTTATCGTCTCCAGAAATTTCAACACCTTCACTTACATGAAGATTAAACCAGGTTATCAGCACTTGGTCGAGTTCAGAACTTTTTCTTTCTGTCATTGACTTCCTTACAAACATCTGATTTTTTGATCCACTGTCAGTAAAGAACTTTAGCACCTTTTCTTTCTGTTTTTTTATATCATAGACTGTTGGAGACCCAATGCCGTACATTTCACAAACACTTCACAGACACACCGCTATCAAGTTTTTTTTTCAGCAGTTTCACTTTCTCTGCGATCCACAACGAGTGATGTTTGCGTTTTACTCCACTTCTTTTATTCGCTGAATCCATGATACAGCAGCAGAATTTAACAATTACGGCAAATAAATGAGAAAGAATTCCTGTTTGCTGTTACAAGCATTAGCAAACAGCTGATTCTGGGTACAGCGCCTTCAAAACATAAACATAAACAGCGCCTCCTGAAAACAGTGGCGCGCGAAATTTGAAACTGCACTCCGAAATTCATGCTGAAAACTGATGGAATCTGAATATTGATTGCCGGATTAGTGATGGTCAACCTGTATCTATCTATGTATGTATAATATTTATACATATATATATATATATATATATATATATATATATATATATATATATATATATATATATATATATATATATATATATATATATATACATATATGAATTCTCATTATATATTCTTTAGAAAAAAATTATATGAACTAGAAGTTCACCTATATTCTAAAATATATGTAAATTTAGTCATTCACTTCAGCTCTCTTCTACATGGTAAGTTTTGTTAGAGCTTGTAGTGTGCATGGTATGTTGAATTTGTTGTGTTGAGCTTGTAATTATCTGTTGTGATTCATTGAAAGATCTGTTTCCCATGGTGAAGGAATTATTGGCTGATGATACATTAGATGTACTGTCACTTTGAAATGCTCGTAGGGCCTCTTTAAAAGTTGGCCCATCATCAAATCCTACAGCATCATCATTAACTTTAATGTGCGCGGTTGAAGTTTGCATTGGTGATCTACCATTAGACTGGTTTCTCTTTGATGGTGTCATGCTGATGGTGGTGTGTATGGGACTGGGAGCATAGGGACGAGAATGCATTGGAGGTGGCTCTGTTTCGTAGTTCACCTTTATGTTGCGTGTAGAAGTGACCACTCCTCCTGAAGTTTCATATGATGAGTCATACCTGAAATAATGATAAATACATCTTAAATTAGAAAATGGCAATATTTATTTACAGGAAATTAAATAATTTTCATTGTTAATATTATATTTGTCCAGAATTTAGTATTAAAAAAAGAAGCACCCAGTCTACTTACTTAGAAGATGAATCATATCCAGAGAGTTCTGTATCAGATAGTCCTGATTCATTGCCATCCTTGTATTGGCTGATCTTTAGAATCTTTAGAGTTTCCCGAGCAAGGTCAGTTTCTCGCTGTAGCTGGAAAATTTTTTCCTGGACATCAATAATTTTAGAGAGACTAGGAACTTTACGGTTTGGTACAACAACAGTTAATTCATCATCATGATCAATAGCCTGTTGAGCCGCCCGCACCAAGTTGTCAGTGGCACGCTTAACAGCATTACCAGCTGACTGCAGGCGCTTGGTTGCACTTGAATCGGGATCAGCTTTTACTTTGCATGCAACAAGCAGCTGTGCAGTTGATCCTGCAACCTGCTTTGCAGCTGAAATTAATTTTTCTTCACTGGCTTGTCCTTGAACCAGTGCATTTGCTGCTTCACAAAGTGAATGTGTTGCAGCAGCTACAAGACGAGCAGCAGAAATAAGACCCTCGGACCACTGGCCATCATCAGAGGTGGTAGTAGGACGGCGTCTTACGCGGCCAGAATCAACAAGCTCCCTTTGTGCTGTAGATGCTGCCTTTACTAAGGCTCCAGTAGCAGCAGCAATAGACTTGCAAGCTTCTAAGATGATTTCTTCAAAGTTCATTGACTCGTCAATCTCCTGAAATCATTAATTACTTAATTAGTTTAGATTTTCAAAATTCAAATAAGAAATTAATAATTGTCCACAATCAGTAAAAAATATTTCTTGTTTGTATTGTTACAATGCTTATCATGTTGCAGCAATGTTAATATGGCAGAAAAAAATAAAAAGGTGGACTTTTTGGGTGTTGGGGAATTAATTAGAAATATTACCAATGGTTCTTCAGTAATGCTATAATTTTTTCCTATCACGGTGCAATTTTCTGCATGGTGCAAATGAAGGAATTATATTGGGATGCATTCATAACATTGGTAGTTGTCATTAAGATGATAAAGAAAAAAATTTTCAAGCTAGAAACCTCTGGTTGAGTGAGTTAATACAAAAAATGTTAGAGCCAGACATCAAAGGTTATATGGCATTATGTTGAGCAAAAAGGCAGACGACTGAGTAATAAAGAGATAACAGAAAGAACGGTTAGTTATAGTGAAATGGTTAGATCAAATGAAGGATGTGAGTTTATCAAAGAATGTCAAATCCAGAGTCATAGTGGGATTTAGAGCCATCAAGGCCAAGGGCAATGAAAATTATTATAAAAAAAACCCACTTGCAATTGCAGGGAGAAGACTGTAGGGAAAAAGTTTTAGTGATTAAGGATGAAGTAGGATCAGAAGATGGTTTTGGAGGGGAGTCACAGGAGCGACGCTTGATTGGTGTAAGAAAACGGCGTGGTAAGGGAAGCAAAGTTTGAAGTTGTAGGAGTAGAGGTATGGGTTTCAGGATCTAGTAAAGAAAAATGATTAGTCACTGGCACTGAAGAAACTACAGGAGTGGTGATAGAAGTGGAAGGTGAAGAAGCAAGAAATGGGATGAAGAGAGGATAATAGCAGTGGAAGAGGTAATTTTGCTAAATGAAGGAACAAGAGGAGTGGGAGAGGAAGAGGTATGAGTGGAAGAAGGAGGATGGGATGTAGTAGAGGGAAAGGTAGTGCTAGATGTGGTTCCAGGGGTGTTGGTGGAGATGCGCTGAGAGAGTAATCTGTTGGAAGCCACTGAGATGGGCTTCTTGTCTAGCTTCTTTTGAGTGTTAGGCCATGTTTGAAGCAGAGGGCAGCAATCTCTGATTCAAATTTGTGGACAGTACAGCCTTGGAAGAAGACACGTTCTTGAGTGCAGTTTGCGTAAATGTGTATTGTTGATGGGCAGCTTGTGCGGGTATGGCCAGGTGAGGCAAAGAGAGGGCAACCTCTCTAGGCCACTAGGCAGTGGCCTAGTGGCTAGCGGTCGGGCAAACAAGCTTAGGGTTCTGAGTTTGAATCCCAGCACGGGCTGGCCACTTTTCTTTGGTAAAACAGCTGAGTGGCCAAAGATCACCCACATGCTGCCATAACACTATCCTCGACGGGACTGCAAAGTTATATGCACGAGGAGCTTCCGTGGGCAGCATGAGGCTCTCAATAAGAAACGAGGGGTCACAAAAAATCTAACCTGCACTACTAACGGGCAGAGGCCAACTATCTAAGGCCTCCATGAAGCCTACCGGCGCCACAGGTTAAGGACATAAAAAACCTGCAGTGGATCTACAATATTTTGCTGGATGTCTAAATCTCCAGCAGTTTTGGCACTGAGGGTTATCAGTAAAGCAGGACACATGAGCAATATCTTGCTCATCTGCAATCAGTTCAACTTGCGCCAACTAGGCAAATTTCATGGGGTATGAGAACGGTGCCAGTACAAGTGTTCAGTTCGGTATCAGAGGACACTCAGAAAGGTTTCCCGTCAAGGTCTTTTAGGATAAGCATAGCTTCATCTTGGGATTCTGTGTCAACAATGACTAGGCGAGATCTGTCAGGTCGTGTGTGGAAGGTTACTCTTCCCATCTGTCTTTGGATGCATTTTTGAAATTGGAAAATGTGTTTTGAGTATGGAGCATAAGCAGGGATATGGAAGTATTTGTTCCATCGACAAGGACCAAAGAGGATGGATAAAGGAAGGTGATTAGTGGTAATGGATGGGCGTGGGCGAGGGTGACAGGAGGGGATAGTCTGGGTTATAGAAGAGGGAGAGGTTAGAGTAGAGGGTTGGTGAGTGGTTTTACTTTTTGGAGGGGGTTGTAATGGATGAAGATACAGATGTAGAAGTAGTGGTTGGTGTTGGTGTTAGGGAAACTGGTATAAGAGGCAAGGGTAGGCAACAGGTGGGCGGTTAGAGGAGTTTTCAGAGCCGTGGTCAGAGGCGTTTCTTTGTCAAAGCCAGGGAAGTCTGGGTGATGAATTTTTGGAGGTGCATTCCCCAATGCACCTGTTAATTTTGAATTTTCATGATTGGCCATGGTGAGTCGAATGTAAGTGGGTGATGTAATTGGTCTGCTCCCCATAACCCCCATGGAGAGTAAGGGTGAATGAAAAAGGGAGAGTATACTGTGCCCATGTCACCCTCAGGCCGTTCATGACTGAACTCAAAGTTAGCCATTTATCTTCTCAGCATGGCTCTCACACTTTAGGAAAAGAAGAGGAGTGTCGGAAGTTAGGAAGAAAAGATAGATGAAATAAAGTTAGAATTCTGAGGCATCAGACCTCAATCTCTGGTCCCGAAGTCCCTCCACAACGGCAATGGGCTTGGAAACGGAGGGGAAAGTGTTCTAGAAAAAGAGATGTGCTGAAAGAGAGGAACCTGTTAGAAGCCACTGAGATGGGCTTCTTGTCTAGCTTCTTTGACTGTTGGCTATGTTTGAAGCGGATGGTAGTGACCTAATATAACAGGGATTCACGAGAGGATCCAGGAGGTAAAGGATAATCAAGAAGAAATTTTGTAGTAGATGCACCTGAAGGGGTGAAAAGAGGGGAAGATGCAGGTGTTGCAGTTTGGGGAGGGAGTAGTGGGGAGGGGAGAAGGGGACAGGGTGGGGAATGTAATTTTGCTGCAACACAGAGGGTGTTATCGAAAGTTGAATGTGGTGAGGTAGAGGATGGGAAAGGGAGTAAGATATCAATGAAAGGTTTTGCTATAAAGTTCTCAATGTCAGAGATAGTCTCATTAGGAAAAAGAGAGAAGACAGTGGGGTAAAAGTTTTCTTGGCAGGATGTTGCAGAGAAATTTTTCTAATCAGTGATGAAGTAGGATCAGTAGATGGTTTTGTAGGGGAAGCAAGGTTTGAAGTTGTAGGAGTAGAGATTGGATTGTCAGGATCTAGTAAAGAAAAGTGATTAGTCACTGGCACTGAAGGAACTACAGGAGGATGAGAGAAGTGGAAGGTGAAGAAGCAAGAGATGGGGATGAAGGGAGGATCATAGCAGTGGAAGAGGTAATTGTGCTAGATGAAGGAACAAGAGGAGTGGGACAGCAAGAGGTATGAGTGGAGGAAGGAGAATGGGATGTAGTAGTTGAAAAGGCAGTGGTAGACGTGGTCCGAGTGGTGTTAGTGAATTTGTGTGGAGAGAAAGGAACCTGTTGGAAGCCACTGAGACGGGCTTCTTGTCTAGCTTCTTTGAATGTTAGGCCATGTTTGAAGCAGAGGGCAGCAATTCTGATTCAAATTTGTAGATGGGGCAGCCTAGGAAGAAGACATTATGTTCTTGTGTGCAGTTAGCACAAATGTGTTTTGTTGAAGAGCAGTTCGTAGAGGGCAATGTGTGGTGGATCTACAATATTTTGCTGGATGTTCAAATCTCCAGCAGTTTTGGCAATGACAGGGGGGGGGGATGTAAGGCTTAACCATACAGAAGGCCCCCACCTGCTTAAACAGTTTGGTAGATCTAGTCCTTTGAATATAATTTTTGTGGTATGTGCTGGGTACTTGCAGCAGCCATGAGGGTTAATGGTAAAGCAGGATCCATGTGTAATATCATGCTTGTCTGCAATCAGTTCAAAGAAGTCAGAAGGAAGTCTAGCCAACTGATGCTCACTAGGCAGATATTTAGGGATTGAGAATGGTACCAATACGAGTGTTCAGTTGGGTATCAGAGGACACTGGGAAAGGTTTCCCATCAAGGTCTTTGAGGGTAAGCATAGCTTCAGCTTGGGATTCTGTGTAAACAATGACTAGGCGAGATCTGTCAGGTCGTGTGTGGATAGTTACCCTTCCCACTTGTCTTTGGATGCATTTTTAAAATTGGAAAATGTTTTTTGAGTAGAGAGCATGAACAGGGATATAGAAGTATTTGTTCCATGAGTGAACACCAAAGGCTGGATAAAGGAAGGTGATTAGTGGTAGTGGATGGGCGTGGATGAGGGTGTGAGGAGAAGGGGTCAGTTTAGGTCATAGAAGAGGGAGAGGTTAGAGTAAAGTTTTTTTTTTTTTTTTTTTTTTAACATTAAATGGGTACCGGCCCTTGGCCTGTACCCATTTAATGTAAAAACCTTGAGTGGTTTTAAGTTTTGGAGGTATATATGATTCTAAGATAGTTATAATAGTAGATGTTAAGGAAACAGGTACAAGAGATGGAGGAATAGGCAAGGGAGTTGACAGGTGAGTGATTCGGGGAGTTTTCAAGAGCCATGGTTGGAGGCGTATCCTTATCATAACCAGGGGAGTTGAGGGGATAAGTTTTTTGAGGTGCATTCCCCAATGCATTTGTTTATTTAGAATTTTCATAACTGGCCATGGTGAGCTGACTGTAAATGATGGATCTAACTGGTCTGCTCTCCATATCCCCCATGGAGAGTAAGGGCAATGAAAGGCGAAGGGCATACCGTGCCCACAGCACCCTCAGGCTGTTTATGATTGAACTCGTAGTTAGCCTTTCATCCTCTCAGCACAGGTCTCACACTTTAGGAAAAAAAGGGGATAATGGGAGGCTAGGAAGAAAAGACATGAAACAAGGGGAAATAAAGCTAGAAAATGAAAAAGACTAAAATTGGTTGGACCAGAGACTGAAGTCAACACTGTATCAGGCCACAATCTCTCGTCTTGAAGTCTCTCCACAAAGGTATTGGGCTTGGAAACGGAGGAAAAACCTCTAGTTGAGCAAATCACATCGCATGTCATTTCATTAGTTTGTTTACAAGGATCAGTTGTAATTAAGCTGAAGTGTTCTGGCAAGGTACTTCAACTGAGCCTCTAGTCAGGCTTTGTCCTGCTTTGCATTAAAATGCACATTTATGATGCACACATGAAGTTTTTGGGTAGTGTGGGTGATTTAGTTTGCACTTTCTTTTGGCAACATTTATCATGCAACGCCAATGCAGTTAAAACCTGGTTGTTATTGCTTGTTAGTATTACTCTGTTTATGATTAGAAGCTAATGCACATTTTGTATAGCTGTTTTTTGGCTAATGTCAAAATGCAAAAGCATGTTAAGTATTCTATAATATTTAAAGTTATGTATGTAAGCAATGATTTATTGTACAAGATCTCAAAGAAACAACTGCATATTAAGAAGTACTGATGGCAAGAGTAAGAAAACAACAATTTGGTGAACAAGATAGTGAACATCGATATAAAGAACGGCCACCCAAATTCATTGGTTTATGAGGCTTCTTTATTGGAACTTGTGAGGCACAAAAGATCTTTTATACCACAAAATGAAGTTGTGATAAGAAAGAAGACTTTGATGCTATTGCAGAGGCAGTGAAGGCAAAGCACCTGGAATTCCCACCAAAATAGTTTGCTATATAGTATATATGCTTTCCTCAACATGAGCCAATTTGGTTGAATATTCTCCAAAACTAGCGTGCTATTGCATTAAACCAAAATATTGCTAAAAAGAAAATGCTTTAGTGACCGTTAGCTATCAACTTGGTGCATGCTTCACAAACATGAGTTATGGTACAGTTTGATTTATTACATTATTTATTGAATCACAACCTGAATATTCTTAAATCTGGATAAACTGAACTTTGATAATTAAGATTTCTCTATACTAACACTACAAAGGTAACTGGTAACCAGAATGACACAACAGTTCTCTATACCAGGAGTGGATGAATACCTTACGAGAGGTTAAAGGACTCTGGGGATTGAGATGATAATCAAATAAATGCATCTAAATAGTGTATGTACAACCTATAGACCTTAAAAAAAAACTAGATTGTTGTAAAGATAGAAGTCATTACAATTTAATATCCCTTTTTACATCACTTCTGACATATCTACTTTTAATAAAACTGAGATATATACAAGGTAATCCATATGGAACACTGTAAGTTGTTGATGCATGAAGGATTATAGAAGGTGTATATTGTGTTGATTACTGAAATGTTGAAGGATATTTTGTAACAATTATAATCTTTAAAAATCTTCATAAAACTTGATGCATGCCAACAATAATTAACATACCTTCTGACCTTTCCCATCAAATAATACTTGAAACTAACACTTTGAAGGAAGTAATTTATGAAGTATTTACAATATAATACAATATCTGAGCTACATATAATTTTCACTGTACATCACACACTTCTGGATTTAGGTCTTCATCAAGTGTCTTCATATGTGCAATGTGAGTCTTCCAGTGTTGTGGTTACATTGTGCTATGATAATATGTTTGATTCTTAGTCGAGGCCAATCAACAACCAAGAATATCAAACATATCTCACAGCAACAATGACAATCTTGCAAGTGCTGAATTTTGATGTCGTTCTTGTCTACACTTCTTAGACCCAGGACATTGGACATGGTATCATGACATTATGACCTAATTTTATGCACAGGATTCCTAAAAATGTATTGCATGTATATATTCAGTAACAACATAATATCCACTCCTTGACTAAAAGATAAAGCCTCTCAACATTAAAATAATTATATGATTACCACGAATATAAACACTTAATTAATTGTTAAATCAAATCAGTGTTGTAATGCTGCAAATTAAGTGCAGTAAATTTGATTGAAAAAGTCATGGACTTGCATGAAAGAAGGACATGTCTGGTCTTTGTCTTCCATATCTCTCTTTAATGCCATCTTCATCTTCCTGCATAACTTCAGTTATATATAATTATTTTGTATTCGAGGGTATCTCGGTGCTTCAATATTAAACTGTCTATCTAGCCCATATCTGTGTATTATATGATGGAAAACACTTCTCTGTGAATGCTACTGTATTAATGCTTACATGTGATGGCATTCAAGGTGAGGCAAGCAGACTTAAGGCACTCTGAGATTTGGTTAAACATTTCGATATTGTGGGATTTGAAAACATAAAGCCAAATCAAGCCAAATTACTTAAGTTTGAGTGCAAAAATGTGTTTTAACTACATTGTAAAAATTTGTGTATCCAGCTCAAGGTTTGCAGTGATCAGCGTAGTGTTTGCACCTTATCATGCCAATGATACAGGTGACACTGGAGGGAGCAACCAGGAATCTATGCATCAGTAGAGGCATCAGGGCATGCAGATACCATGTATAGCTTTTTAGGTTTAAATTTTGTTTAAAAATTTTGCAAAGAAATGGTGTTACCTAATCTCTGTGAACATTCAGGGAGTACTGTGATAGTTGTGCAGGAAAGGGATGGGAAAGTTTTTTCTATAAATTTTGTATCCACATACTTTTTAATAAAACTTTAAACTTAGCATACTCTACATCTAAATTAGACCAGGACTGATACATCAAATTTCCATAAGGAAATCTCTATCTCCCCAAAGTTAGACAAGGATCAACTTGCAGCTGTGGTATGGCTCTGCAGTTGCCAGGATGATGGAGCCATTCTATGTAGGGTTCTGAATAAATGTTTATTCTTCATGCGCACCTTTGTAATTGAAATGATAAGTGGAAACAAGTACCACATCTCATGTTGGGTGTTCTTGCAAAGTTATTAGTAACTGCCTAGAGTTTCTTATTACTTACCTACTCCACTGAGTGTGAGGAACAAGCTTATAATAACAATCTTGTCAAATATACCTCGGCAAACAGAGCAACATAAGGATAATGCATTATGGGCTTAAAATATGAATATTTTAAAAAGAATTTGGTGTTCACCCATAAAAGAGAAAATAAATACCTTTTGCTCAACACGGCGAGGCCGAAGAGCCATCAGCTTTCGGGCAGCTGCATCAATAGAATTGGCAGCTCCCATCAACTCATTCTCAGCTATCACAGTTGGGTCATCCGGATCTTCCCAGTCATGTCCTGGGATTAGTAATATCATTTAGAGTAGGAAAATAAGTATACACACATTTCACTCACAGAAAATTTGATCTCAAGCATTTCTTAGTCCTACTGTTGTCTATATTTTTCAGAAATAATAAAGAAAATTTACTCAACTAAGTGTATCTTTGGTTTTAAGGATATCTATTAAGAACAGAAATATGGCACCATTTTATACTGTAAGTGTTTTTTTCACTATTTGATAAACACTCCTTTAATTGTTGTAGGATGTCTTTTAGCTACTGTAATGGAATGCAATTAGGCATAAATAGTAAACATTGCAAAATCAAATTTGTGATTGCCAAAAGAGCCAAAAAGTATATATAATTTATACACATATTTCTGATGCCCGACTCCCTCTAAGAGAGAGACCACAATACATAAGTGTTTACACTATTCTTTTCTTTGTAAATATATCCTTTTTATGCAATACTTTTCATATCCTTCCCTAAAATAATTCTAGCTTCCCTTCTCAAAAGTCTATTTCATATAAATCAAACAAACCTACTTTCCTGTTTTTTTTTGTGCATTTTTTATACATGTCCAAACCACTTCAGACTACACAGCTTTACCAAATTACTCCAAAACTTAAACATCATCAGCTTTACCAAATTACTCCAAAATTCAAACAGTATACTTTGTTTTAGACACAGCACAGTAAAATGGCTTAATTTTATTTTGTGCTTCAATTCATATTCATGTACTCATTGTGAGATTGATCCTATTTTGTGCATCGGGCATATGTATGTGGGGAAAAATAACATTAGTACTTATTATGCAAGTATGAATGTTACTATGCAAGATCTTCTTTCTTCATGATGGTGCAAGTCAGTGCTGATATTTGTTTAGGTGCTCAATTTGCATCTCAACTGAGAGCAAGCCTGGCTTGAGGTTCAACTTGCGTGTCTCACAAGAGCAGTTCTGCTTACCCAGTCATAACTGATCATCATAAAATAAGCAAAAACTTAATTTTCAGAACTTATGAATCTTATGAATGCCTGAGTGCCTTGCCAAGACAGTATCATTTGCCCAATCACAGCTGGTTATTGTCAATACATGATGATTCAGATATGATATGCTCAGTTAGAGTTTTCTAGCTTGAAAATAATTTGAGTGGCTTACCAGTGCTTGATCTTGCTGATTACAACTCATTGCAAATAATCCAACACAATGGTATAATCAAAAGGCTTCAGATATGATTCTCTCAACTAAAGGTTTAAACTTGAAAATCACCATAAACACCATTATCACAAGAAAGAACAATTTTATGAATGCATTCCAATGTAAGTTGTTCACCTTCATATTGCCTGTGTTTTGTAAGGTTTGATGTAAGTGTACATTGACCTGAAAGGGTGTGGCTCATGCTTAGGGACAGGGAGCAAGACTATAGTTTTTTTTTTTTTTTTTTTTTTTTTTTAATTTGGCCAAAATGCACTGAGTAGGCTCCGCCCCCTTCCATCTGATTGGTAGAACAGAACGTGTCTGTAGATTTATATGACTTATATTAAATAAATATCATCAGGATTATTTAATTAGTTATATATTATTATTACTAAAATTTACCATTATTTAGTTATTTGACATTACTTAGCTGAAAGATTATTATCATATATTAAGAATTGAAGTATCATTTACGTCAAAGTCAATGGGAACGTGTAGATTCATGTCATCTTGATTTTTACTTAAATAATACTTAAATTCTTAATATATTATAGTAATCTTTTGGCTTAGTAATGTAAAATGGTTAGATGATGGTACATTTTTTTTTCATAAAAATGTAATAATCTTCAGTAGCAGCCTCTAAGAGTCCACTGCAGGGCAAAGACCTCACCAAACGTCTCCACTTATTTCTGGCTTGCAATTCTGTTACTCTAACAGTTCTTCTATTATATCTCTGTCTCGATGTGTCCTGCCCACATCCACTTTTTTTCTTTTAATTGCGCTCAAGATGTCTTCTATTTTGGTATGTTCTCTAATCCATGATACTATCATCCTATCTCACCTTGTTATGGCAAGCATTATTCTAAAGTCTTTCAGTCTGTCCTTAACAAGAAGATAATGAGGCATCTATCAGCTCACAACCTTTTCTCTGATTGCCAGTATGGTTTCTGGAAAGGCTGGTCTACTGGTGATGATCTTGCTTTTCTAACTGAATCTTGGTCATCTTTCTTAGGGACTTCGGTGAAACCTTTGCTGTCGGCCTAGACATATCAAAAGCCTTCGATAGAGTCTGACATAAACCTTTAATTTCTAAACTACCCTCCTACGGATTATATCCTTCTCTCTGTACCTTCATCTCAAGTTTCCTTTCCGACTGTTCTATTGCTACTGTAGTGGATGGTTACTGTTCTTCTCCTAAAACTATCAACAGTGGTGTTCCTCAGGGTTCTGTCTTATCACCCACTCTCTTTCTGTTATTCATCAATGATCTAAATCTGACTCAATGCCCTATCCACTCCTATGCTGATGACACCACCTTGCATTTTTCAATGTCGTACAACAGACGCCCAACCCAACAAGAATTAAGTGATTCAAGGCGAGATGCTATAGGATGCCTAACTTCTGATCTTTCACTAGTTTCTGATTGGGGCAGGGCAAACCTGGTTTTGTTCAATGCCTCAAAAACTCAATTTCTATAACTATCTACTCGACATAACCTTCCAGATAACTATCCCCTCTTCTTTAATGACACTCAACTGTCCCTCTCCTCCACATTAAACACACTCGGTCTATCCTTAACTAAAAATCTAGACTGGTAATTTCATATCTCTACTCTTGCTAAATCAGCTTCCAAGAAGTTAGGTGTCCTATGGCGTCTGCGTCCATTTTTCTCTCCCTCCCAGCTGCTTGCTCTGTACAAGGGCCTTATCTGTCCATGTATAGAGTATGGTTCTCATGTCTGAGGGGGTTCAACTCACACAGCTTTACTAAACAGGGTGGAGTCTAAAGCTTTTCGTCTCATCAACTCTCCTCCTCTAACTGACAATCTTGATTCTTTAAATCACCGATGCAATGTTGCATCTTTATCTCTTTTCTACCGCTATTTTCATGCTGACTGCTCTTCTGAACTTGCTAACTGCATGCCTACTTATTTAGAAATTCTCCATTGATCTGAATTACTTTCTTTTCACATTCTAAGTTCTTAAAAACTTCCTCTAAAACTGCCTTGAACAATTTCAGGAGAATGTCGCCTTGTCTGACTCCTATCTGTTTTGGTATTTTATTGCTGACCTCATGTAGCTTTATAATGGCAGTGCTATCCATATAGATGTCTACTAATATTTTCACATATACCTTCTCTACCCCCTGTCTCTTGAGTGCTTTCATATAACTGCTGATGTTTCCACTGAGTCAAAGACTTTTTCATAGTCTATAAAAGCCATGTACAGTAGCTTGGCGTATTCTGCATTTTTTCAACAACCTGATTAATACATGGATGTGGTAAGTTGCTGAATAATCACTCCGGAAATCTCCTTGCTCTTTCGGCTGGTTTGAGTGCAGCTTTGCACTAATTCTATTAGTGAGCACTTTTGTAAAAAGCTTGTATACTGCAAACAGGAGGCTTATTGGGTGATAGTTTTGTAGGTCTTTGATGTCTCCTTTCTTGGGAATTAGTATTAATATAATATATATTATGATAATATATTACATTAAATAATCCGGATATATTTATTTAATATAAGCCATGCAAATGTACGAACACATTCTGTTCAACCAATTGGGTGGAAGGGGGCAGGGCTTACTTCATGGATTTCGGTCAACTTAAAAAAAAAAGAGAGAGAGAGAGAGAGAGAGAGAGAGAGAGAGAGAGAGAGAGAGAGAGAGAGAGAGAGAGAGAGAGAGAGAGAGAGAGAGAGAGAGAGAGAGAGAGAGAGAGAGAGAGAAAAAAAAATACTATGGTTGAAGTGTTGAACATATATCTCACATTGTTTTAATGGTTCGTACATTGCAATATTAAGCATTGATCATAACCTTACAAAGGAGGTAACCTTATTCTACTTCACACTACCTCTAACAGTTTGCAGTAACAGCACATATGTTTACTTGATGAGATCCTCACTTTTATTTAATAGTATGACAACACCTATTCTAAACTATGTACTAAATGAGTTTTTGATAGTTGCTGAAAAGTTTTATTTGTAGTTATTTATCTTCAACTGAAAATTGCTTTCTTTTTTCTGTAAACGTCTTTGATGCTTAACATAAAATTTAAAATTGGACTGTGAGTTTGATTGTACAAACTAAAAATTACAAATAAGTGTTCCTCTTTGTTACTGATATTTTGGTCTATGCAAACATTTAAGTATTCAAAGTTTGTAAATATAATGTGAATATCAACATTAATATATCTTATTATTCTACTGATGCGTAAGCCAAATATCTAAGCAAAAGCTTTCATTAATTGTTAATTTTTTTTTTTTAAATATAGGAATAAGAATTATATATATATATATATATATATATATATATATATATATATATATATATATATATATAATATATATATATATATATATATATATATATATAATATATATATATATATATATATATATATATTATATATATATATATATATATATATATATATTATATATATATATATATTATATATATATATATATATATATATATATTATATATATATATATATATATATATATATATATATATATATATATATATATTATATATATATATATATATATATATATATATATATAATATATATATATATATATATATATATATATATATATATATATATATATATATATATATATAATATATATATATATATATATATATATATATATATATATATATATAATATATATATATAATATATATATATATATATATATATATATATATATATATATATATATATATATATATATATATGTATATATGATGTGTGAGTACATTAATTTACCTCATGCATGAAAAATTATATGTAATGTATGATATAGACGAACTTTTGGAAGAAGCAAGTGGTATGAAATGTATTACTACACACAATATATGTACAGTAATGAGCTTCCAGAAAAACAATCACTAAACTCAACATTTAACTGATCAGATGATAATTATTGCATGTTTACAGACTTACTAAAATGACACACACACACACACACACACACACACACACACACACACACACACACACACACACACACACACACACACACACACACACACACACACCATGGATGTATGGACGTATAGATTAAGACAAAATATTGTGTCAAAAGAAAAAGAGGAAAAATATTTGGGAATGGTTATACAAGACAACTTATCACCAGAGAAACATTTAGATGGAAATTTTGGTGATACATTCATGATGCTTAGAAATATACGGATGGCTTTTCACTTCCTAGATAAAGATATGATGAGAAAAATTATTACTTCAATAGGTAAGGTAAGGTAAAGTGGGGGCATATGAAGAATATAAAAAAAAGTGTTTATTAAAAAAAAAAGTATCACATGAAGAGTAAAAAATCTAAAGAATTGAAGGTAGAGGCCTAACTTTTTCAGATTTGTACTCAAAAGTTTTTCCGATAAAGCTGACCAGTTTGTAAGTTGTCTTAACAATGTCTGAATAATGTTTACTTGGTTTAAGGTCATTACTAAAAATTATCCCTAAGTCTTTTTCACGGTTAACATTGAAAAGTTCGGAGGCATTCATTGAATAATTTGTGTATAGATTATTATTTCTAATGTGCAAAACTTTACATTTATCAACATTAAATTTAATTTGCCACTTTTCTGACCAACTGACTAAGATTTTGAGGTTTGATTGTAATTAAATTTTTTCGCGGTTGTAGTTACTCTACCCGTGATTTTTGTATCATTAGCAAATTTTTATATCTTACAGGTGAGGTCTTCTCTTCATCAATATCATTGACAAATTAGAAAAAAATGGGGCCAAGTACTGAGCCCTGTGGCACACCGCTTATAACATCCCATGAGTTAGATGATTTACCGTTTATGACGAGTTGTTTTCTCTCGGAAAGTCAGTCCTTAAGCCACTGAAGAATTTTCTCAGCTATGCCATGTTACAAATTTTTTTTAGTAAGCACTTATGGGAGACTGTCAAACACTTTTTTTTTCTTATGTATATATGCTCTCAATTACAAAATTAATTTCTTTGATTACTTTCTGCTCGCATTCTTTTATCAATTCCTCATCCTTTACCCTTAACCCTTAAACCGCGGGTGTCCACTATTGTGGACACCCAGTGCGTGGGCTCCAAGTGCGGGTGTCCACAATAGTGGACAGGGCATTTTTTGAATTAACGCGCCGTCAAATTTGATTAGTTTGTCCTCAAGTCCTGTAAACATGTTGTTTTCTTTCAAACAATACCAACCCACGCTCCCTAGGCCTACCAGTTGCTGCATTCTAGCGAGGATGCTGGTCCATTTCTAGGTTTAGCAAGTAATGCAAACCATTGATTTTTACAATAAAACGGAAATTGAGCTTTTCACGGGTGTGTTTCACATAAACGGTATAAAAGTGATGCTTTTTATTGCTAACTAATAGGAAAGAAATCCAGTAGGGGTGGATATGTCTATTATAATGTGTTTTCACAGTTCCTAATTCAGAATTCCGTGCTCGTTCTAATAATGCTCATATAGCGTTCAAATTAACGTCAAAAGACAGCTAAGGGTATGGACTTTACAATGATACTTCTTTCAGTAACGTGAGTTTAATAGGAGATAAGCTACAGGAAGTTGAAGTGAGGTATGTTTTTGCGTGAATATGCCTGCGGTGGGGGCCAGGCACGCCAAAACATCCCCGCGGTTTAAGGGTTAAGCTTCGAATATGAGTGCAATTTTTGCTCCCCACTGAAAGTCATGATTAATTATTCAAATTAGGTGTTTTTAATCAATGTCCTGGAGGGAAATTTCAATAAAAAGTGCAAGATTTTTTTTCCTTCTATATCCTTTTAACCCTTGGTGCCGCTAGGCTTACTAGAGGCCTTAGATGTTTTGGCCTCCACATGTTAGTAGCGCGGGTTTTAGATTTTTTATAGTGATACCTCGTTTTTCTTCGTTCTCTGATGTTAAGAGAGAGGTTATTACTGCCACTACCTCAATGCATATAACATTGCAAATCCTGTTTGAGGACAGTCTTATGGCAACAATTGGATGATCTTTTTGGCTACTCGGCGGTAATGCCAAAGAAAAGTGGCCAGTGGATATCGGGACTCGAACCCGGGACCCTAGGTTCGCATGCCTGAACGCTAGCCCCTGGACTACCGCCTACCCAGAGTATAGTCATTCCTAACCTTTCCTTTTCACAATGAAACAAACTGGAAGTATCGAGGTTGCACCATGTCAGAGATAGTTGGGAAGAGATGCTTCATGGCAAAGTGTTGGATCATGTATTGTGTGTTATTTTCCAAGGCCTACAGTTCTTATCTCACAAGGCAAAGATGAGGGGCTGGGTGATGCACTCCATCTTTACACATGTTTGGACATGTGCAAATCAATGTTATCATCACCATCTAACACTGTAGTGTGTTGTACACTTTTTTACCAATTCTTTTTTTAGTTTATACTTGTATCATCTCATTTGATTTGAGTGATGTTGATGTATGACAAATGAAAACTTATGCAATATCATGAAGGCCAGCTTAGAGCAGCCTGTCTAACATTATTGATCATTCGATCAATAGCTCAGCTAAAGAGTATTTTCCACAACTTAAAGAAACACCAACAATAATCAAAGTGATTAAAATTGCCAGCTATGCATAACCAAAATCTGACTAAAATCCTTGAAAAGTTTTGTCTCTAATGGTTTGAACACAACATATCCCTAATTGTTTTTTGAAGAAAAAAAGAAAAGAAAAAAAAAACTTTAAAATTATAGTTTATAAATATAAGATATTTGGTTTCCATAATAAGAAATACTGAAAAGTACGTTTGTGATGCTACTCACAAGGGAGAGAGTAAGATACTTTACAAATTCATATAACAATCTTTGACTATTAACTAATGAAAGTTAATATGAAAGTTTTCTAAACATTGCAGTCATTCATGGGTTGTAATAATCACTTGAATTGCAAATTGCAAACACAAAATTAGAGCTGCTAATGCTTATCTCTTGGATGTCAAAGTTAGGTTAGATACTTTCTTCCAAGTATAAACCCATCCAGTGGAACGTTCTAGATTTGACTTTTGGGAAATAAATGAAAGCCATATGAGGATGGAATAGTTGCACATATCTAGGAAATTAGCGAAAATGTAATGGTGTAAGAAAAAATAGACAGCAAATGCCAAAGAATGTCCCTAATTCTTCAGTAATTGATATCAGTAATAGCTTGGTTTTAGTATACAAAATAATGGCCCTTTTTTCAAGACCATTATGGTGATTTATGCATGAACATTCATGTGTGTCATACCAGAAGACTTGTTAAAAGATTTCATGAAAAAGTTTTACAGCAATTGTAAACCTGAAGACTACAGCAAAGAAGCATTCATGAGCCTTCAACCCTCTACTAAGCTGAAAGAGATAAAAATGTATACACTGGTGGCAGAAGGTGCTTCCATAGTTTGGAGAGAGTGCTGAAAAACGATGTCAAACACAGAAATAAATTATTATTCCAAGCAATAACGGGAGAAAAGTTGTCATACATAGAGAGAAACTTTTCCAAGCCAAAGAAAGAAGTTCACCTAAGTCATCATTCCAACGATCTCAATAATTGCAAAGCTTCTTATACAACAATGTCTTCTGACAATGATTTTCTCTCTTATTAGTAAGTTAAAAATTTGAATATTCTGATGATAAACAACTAAATCAGAAAATATTGTCACAAGACATTGATCAGAGAAATTATCTGGTAAGAAACCTGCCGGAGTCATGGCCACAATACATGCACAGAGCCAGTCTACAAAATATTGGCCAAAACTGTGCTTCACTCACCACTGGGGGGACTCACACCAGCCTCGTGCCATTTGAAGTGGGCTGTAGATGGGACACAGTCAGATGTGTTTGTGGGGTGATACCAACATAGGGATTGAAAAAGAATACATCCAACTATACATGCTTCAGGATTATGATGTTTGAAGACAAATTTTCTAAAACTGTTGTAAAAAGAATTACAGGTAATGATGGACACTATTGTAAAAAGATAATTAAAAATAAAGAAGCATGATTAAGCTTGAAGACATATCCTTTTTCTCCCAACTGTCCACAGCATAGAACTCTTCCATGAAATAAATCAAAAGTTTCTGACAGGAAAAGGTTTAGTTTCTTGAACTTAAATAATTACTACTTAAACCCTTGATACAAATGCAAACTTTTATATGTAATATTAAATAAAATCCATGCAATCAAACCACTGCCACAGTTCATGCATATGGCAGTTGGGCTCAAATTCTTAGCTTGTCCTTTTAGCAAATGGCACATGTGTAAAGTCCCAACACCAATTAACCAAACTGTAATCTTTCCCCTAAACAGGCAAGCAGGCATTATCTGATTATTGCTGCCTATATTTAATTCACTTTTTATATCACAATAGTAATTATGCAATCTTGATTAAAGGCAACAATAAATGCCAAGCTGAATCAACCAATAAAATTTCCAAGCCATCCAAGAAGCAAAAAGTGTTAGGCGATGGTCTTACCCTTAAGTTGCTCTGTTGTGGCCACCAGTTCTGAAACACAATGGGCGATCTTGCGGGAGACAACGGTCAGTGCATTACGAGCCTCAGGAGTTGTCTTGATCAAAAGCTGCATCACCATCTGAAGGAGCTCTCTGTGCTGCACAGCTAGATCATGTCCAGCAGTCATGACTTTGGAACGAAGCTCTGTTGTTTCAGCACACCACGATGCAGCCTGGATTATGTTAAATAATTAGTCTCAATATTCAAATTCAGTCATAAGTAGGAAGTGAAAGTAGTGTGGAATGGTCATGTTGAACATTTAATGAATGAGAATGAGAAGAAAGTTAGGGAAGCAATAGTGTCAAGTCAAGTAGTATGGAAGTAGGTGTCTGTGAGGAGAAGAATAAATAGAGGAAAAGAAAACAATGGCTGGGTTAAAGTATGGTAAAGCTGTAGGCAAAGATGGAATAACTCCGGAAATATTAAAATATGGAGGAGAGGCAATTATAGAATGGAAGTTTTTGAAATGTGTGGAGACATAAGTAAGAACCAGATGAGTGGAAGAAGCTTCCATAGCCACTTGTACACATATTTCTTTAGAGGCCTGAATGTGAGTGTAAAATCAAACTGAATGAACAAATAATGGAAAAGATAAAGGCATTTAAATATTTTGGTTTAATCCTACACAACAATGGTAACATGGAGGGTGAGGTATGAGGGAAAGCTTTACCAAAGAAAAAATAGTAAGATATTTGGTTTGCATTATGAAACCTATGAAGGTAAAGAAGGCACTCCATGATAGCATAATAATGTCAACACTGATGTATGTAAGCAAGACATGGATCAAGGTAATGGAGGTGAGTTATTTAAGAGGTATACTTGGGTTGTAAATGGGATGGATCTTAAAAGTAATGTAAGTGTGCAGGTTAAGTTTAGTACTATATATCTTGGGTCATATGACAAATTCTTTCAGCCTAATAAAAATTTCTGAAAACTTAGGATAATTTTATATATCAAGGGTAAAATGCAAACCTATAACCCAGTGATGAACATTAAGTCAAGTACTATACCTAACAAACTCTTCTATTTCCACTGATTAATGACCGACTCAAGTTTTTTTTTCCTTCAATGGCACACATTGGTAGATTTTATTCTTTACTATTACCTTAAACTATAATTGAAATACTATATAATATTAGTTTAGATTTTGATGTGGGAATACATTTAATATGTGTACCTACTACATTGTTGTGTGAATAAAACTTATTGCCTTTAAGCTTTATATTGAATTATAATGTTTGATGAAAAAAGCATGAAAATAATCATTACCTATAATAATGAGCTGAAACCCAATGGAATATGTCAAAAACATGTTTGGAAACATGATGTCGAGAGGAAAATAAATTTCATCATACAGTTTTCATAAAAAAATTGCACCTATGAGATGCAATTGGCACTGATTAAATGCAGAGTGTCATTGCAGGTGTATGAAAGTTTTGCTTTGTATCTTAACCTTATTACAATGCTAGTCTATGAATTCAACTGATGACTGAAACAGAGATGATTCATGAGAATAATGGCATGTTTTGGTGCCACCCATTGGATAACTTGTATGAAATAACAATTGATCTTTTTGAATGTGCATTCCATGACTTATGGCATGTGAAAAAGAATGCTAAGAATCTAGCTTTTTCTTTTATATTTTCTTAAAAAGTTATTGAAAGTGATTAGTAGTATATCTTACTTTTGTTTTCAAGGCCAAAACCATAAACAAATTTATTGATGGTATAGATGACCAAGTCAAATTGGAATACACATTAATTGAACACAAATGTCCAGTTCCCTGAGTATGAAGAGGTGAGTGTAGAGGTGCATCAGATGACACATCTTTTGAAAAAAGCTCATTGTTTCAGAGTAATTCAAATATTTACTGACACATGGAAGTTATGATGAAAACTTTTTATAACATAGTTTCAGTAGCTGTAAGAAGTGTTATGATCACTACAAGGTTATGAAAGTCTTGCTGTGTGGAAAAGTTACATTGGAAGGCATCTGGTTTGTGTATGGTGCATGTGTAGTTAAGTCTGTGGTGTATTATCTGACTTCAATTGGATGTATAATCCTATCAATATGACCATCTTATTAATGCACGAATTTTCTTGCATCTTCTTATTTCAACCCCTTTCATTATAAAGTCTAAGAATTCGAACTTAATGTACTTTTAAGTTTTCCTACAACTTAGACTCCATCAAGTAACAAGTATCAAGACATGTCAGAACTAAACTAACCTTGTAACTTTGGAATTCTCAAACCACTATCTTTTTTGGAGGAATGACATTTAGTGTTTTTGTTAATTCTCTAGTCCATGGCTGTTATACTCTTCATATTAAAAAGGCAGTTCTTAAACTGATGTTATTTCACTAACCTTGCAGGTGGTGAGCATGTCAGAGATGGCTTTACGACCCATGTTGGCAGCAACAATAACATCTTCCTGTTTGAGGCTGTTACCAGCACCCACAGCCTTGGCAGTCGCCAGTGTGATTGGTTTAGTGCACCGAACCAAATCCTCAGGTGTAGCTTTAGTTTTGGGAGCCTCATCAGAATCAAATGCCTAGAATTATAGATGTTGGATTAATCACTCGATGGCAGGAGTGGGTCATGACTAAATCATGTATGTATTAGCATCCACCTCAAGACTGCATTTAGATCCTAATTCAGGATTCAAACCCATAACCTCTCAACCCTGAGGCGAGCATGCTAACCACTACACCACCAAGCAACACACACACACACACACACACACACACATTGAGGGGACACAAGAAAAAATTGCAAAAAGGATATATACATACATGTATATATATATATATATATATATATATATATATATATATATATATATATATATATATATATATATATATATATATATATATATATATATGTGTGTGTGTGTGTATATATATATATATATATATATATATATATATATATATATATATATATATATATATATATATATATATATATATATATATATATATGTGTGTGTGTGTATATATATATATATATATATATATATATATATATATATATATATATATATATATATTATATATTCTTACTGATTTGTTAATTTCTTATTACATAATAAGAAGCAAATGTTTATATATTTCTTATTTCAATATTGTAACAAGTATCAGCAGGTGCTTTCCAAGTTCCTACCCTTATTTCCTGAGCAATGGCTTCTATGGTGGCCTCAAGAGCCCTCGTTCCTCTTGTGTGTTCATCCTCAACGGCTTTCACGGTCTTCAGGAGGGATGTCACATTGGTCACCATTACCTGTAAATTCATCATCATAAAGGTAAACATGATATATACAAGTGATGCTGAATAATGTTTATGTTTCATTTGAAAATATGTTCCTATCAGCTGTTCAATAAGTTTCTCATGACTGGAAGATGTAAATGTGTGCAGAAAAAAAAGTCAATCAACAAAATAATGTTACCATGTTTCCTTTGATTTCTGATAAAACAAATACTTTTCAGTATTCTTCAACTGCTCAGCTATCTATCTATCAATATATATATATATATATATATATATATATATATATATATATATATATATATATATATATATAATATAAACAAGTATCATGGTTGTTCAACACATGGATGGATGTATAAGAGTATTGATAGTCAGAGTGAGAGAAATATTGTTGCCAAGCTGATGTTGGAACGTGTGCAACACCTCTTGGATGTAGGTTTGTTTGCAGAGCAGAGTAAGATGTTACAGAGGGTGGTGGATGCTTTTGATTTTGTGTGTAATAGGAGGAAGTTGAGAGTAAATACCAACAAGAGCAAAGTGATGGTTTTTGAAAGGGCTAAAAAGGAGGAGGTTGATTTCATGATATATTATAGAGTAAAGGTGGAAAGTATGAAAGAGACCAGGATCATGTTAGATGGAGTAGAAATGGAGGAAGTGACAGAATTAAAATACCTGTGAGCTTGTGCTCAGCAGTGATTGTGAGTGGTCAGAGTTAGTAGAAGCAATAAGAGATGAACACAACAGAGCCTAGTCAACAAAACTGTACCATTGTTTATCACAGCAGGTTACTGGCTCATGTCACTTTGAATTGTATATGGGTCAACATGTCCTAAAACATAGGTTATTTCCAAGTATATGAGCCTAGCATTCTTGCTTTGGGACTTGAAATACTTGGACAAGTTAGAAAAGTTGTTTTTTTTAGTAAATAACCATTTTTACAGGAATTGCATATGCAGTACAACAATATATTGTCCTCCAGCTGAATGTAAACAAACATTTTCTGTCACATCTTGGAATCTGTGATTTACTTCAAAGCAGCCAATACTCCACCCACAGTACCAATCATATTCCCTCGATCATTTAGTGCCCATTGCATACACATTGAAAGAAAAATCAAGTGTACTGCTCATATTACCTATTGTGTCACTGCATCTTTTGTGTAGCATCCTCACACATAATACATATGGTGGTACAAACAACTGTCCTCTTCTTGTATGCTGTACATAGTTAACACCAGAATATAAATCTAATTTCATATGAAGATAACTGGGCTATCATAAAATACTGTACAAACATTTTTTTCCCTTTTAAGCTTTACATAACACTCAATTACAATGTGACAATTCTAGTTTCAAGTTTGCTGTTAAAAAATCACAATAAAAAAGTAAAAGCATGAGAAAAACCTAAACTCTCTCACATGAAAATTTTATAATATAGAATGAAGTTAGAGGAAGATACTATATTAGACTATTACTAATGCTGGTATGTTTTGGGAAAAGAATAACTTCATTAATAGTAACAATGTGCTGTCTCTATACTTCTCATCTGTAAGAAAACAAGGTTGATTTAGTAGAATTACCTACATAAAAAAATTCATAGAAGCTCATACCATACACTCAATTAATCAGTTAATAAAAACCTGTTTCTTGGAAATATATATCTAATCAGGATTTGAAACCATCTATGTTTTTTTAGCTAACTATTGAGGCTGGGAGTCTGTTGCAGTGGTCTACAACTTGTGAAGTATGACTTATGAACAATTGGGTTACATCTTCATACTCTTAATTTACCATTACCTTTTGTTACTGTCGCATTCTTCATATCAAATAATATTTTTGGATTAATTTTATGGAAGTTGTTTAGAATTTTGAAGACTTTAATATCTCCCCAAATTCTTTGCTTACAGAGCGAGAACCTGTCTAACTGTTTTAATCGTTCTTTTGTATGATAAATTACACATTGTAGGAATGTGTTTTGTCATTTGTTTCTCTACTGTTTCCAGTAGGATTTGGGTTTTAATGCACTTCGGTGACAAAAATTAAATTGTGTATTCTAAGTGTGGCTTCACAAATGCTGTATAGAATCTTTACATCACTTCTGGAGATTTGTGATCAAAACTCCTTGAAATTAGACCTAACATCATATTGGCTTTCTTACTTGCAGCTGTGTGATGATCACTGATTTCAAGTTTATTACTTATTATTACACCAAGGTCTTTTTCTTGTTTAACATCATCAAGCTCCTGATCTCACATTTTGTATGAAAATTTAGATTTTTTTTGTTGCCAATTTGCATAACCTTACATTTATCTGTATTAAAAGACATAAGCCATTTCTTGCTACAATCGATTAGTTTATTTAGGTCCTCCTGAATTTTTGCAGCCTTCAGACTGTGAATTTTGCTACTTTTGACATAAGATTACTTTCTAAAACATTCACATATATAAGGCAGAGCGTGGGTCCCAAGACCAACCCTTGAGGCACACCACTAGTTACATTTTGCCAATCAGCTACTTTACCATTTAAAACAACTCATTGTTGGCAGTCTGAGAGCAAATTTCCTATCCACACACATAGATGCTCTCCTATTCCATATGTCTGCAATTTAGTTATGAGCTTGTTATGAGGGACCTTATCACATGCTTTTTGAAAATCTAAGTAAATCACATCATACGGTAAGACCAGTAAAGGAAAAAAAATTTGAAGCTACTTTTCTTAATTTACTTAATCATATAATTATTTAAGGAACAAAAGAAACATCACTAACAATTACCTACTTGCCATCTGAAACAGATTAATTAAATAATATAGTTTAAGTTTTCCGTATTTTGGAAATTTTGTGAAGTCAATATGCTATTAGCTATAAAAGTTTTTAGTCAACTGATAAAATGTTAAATATAAAGCTGTTAAAAACTGAGCTTTAGCATATATTATCACATAAAATATCTACAAGCGGTTGTCTGAAAATTTAGTCACAATTTTCAAATCAATAATGACAAGAACTAGAAGTAGTGTTTAGCAGGGCAACACCATGCCATTAGTTTCCTACAATGCATTCCTCCTACACAAGGAAGCTAACTAGGTGACAAACACACACAGCTGACTGTTAGTGACAAGACCACTCCATAGGGCCAGCTCACCTCTCACCATCATGACCAGTGATATTTAGCAATACCTATCTCTTATGTATTTGGTTTACAATTTCCATGTGTATTATATGTGCTATAATAAGCTTTACCGCACTTCCTACTCATGCCTGGCAAGAACATTTAAGGATGTATTCTTTTAGCAGTTTTATTCTGCTTATCTTGTTGTATATGTTCTTTTTAGACCATACATCTGAATATGAAAATAATACAGGAATTATAATATAAAGAAAGTATGTACATTTATTATTTGCTTCACATTGATTTAATAAGACAGGATAAAAACATGTAAAAGCTAACGGAGAAACAAGTGAGTTTAAACAAGCATAGACTTTTAATGACTCAATGACAGTGCTCTTTAACTATGCAGAAGTGGAATAATCGGACCAAATCTACAAGATGTCTCCTCAAAATGGAATTTATCTTGTGACTAAAAAATAGTAGTAATACAAAACTGAGGGATAAAAGGTAAGATATAAATTAAAAGATTTTAATACAATAGATTTTTTGCAAGATTCTAGCACCAAATTTTGTAACATTGATACTAAATCAATCAATATGGACAAGTGTAACTAAGTATTTATATGTGTGAAAAGATCTAAACAAGCATGATTTGTCAAACACTTCAATCCTATGTAATTTCAGGTTTAAATTTTTCTTATAGATATGATAATGTTTTAAATAATCTTAAACACATCATTCTACAATGACTGGAGACAATGAAAGTTGCAGTATTGCCTAACAAACTAGAAATTTGTGTTCTGTTCGCTTCTTTTATCTTAAACTTTATGCATCACTATCAAAAGTGAAATCACAGAGACAAGATGGAAGGTATTCTATTTTCAGTGAGATGCAAAATTTTTTGCAGCACAATACTTCAGAAATTTCTGCTAAACTGTTTCTATCAAAATATCACTGGTCAGGTGACGGTTATCGGGGATGTGTTCAACGGAGAGTAGACGAATTAACTCCTCCTCTTGGTCTGACATGAGCCACTCCCGGTCTGACTCATAGTAGTCGGACCAACCCTGCTTGGCAGAGAACCCAGATTTGTGCTTAGCCTCAATTTTAGAAAGCTAGTGCTTTTTATAGAATTAGATTGTATAACTTTGGGATAGCAAATGTTCCTAAGGCTAGAAGTGACATTCTATGATACTGAAGACACCCTCCATTTATTGAATACTCTAACATGGATGACAATATAATGCCTCTGGGAAGACAGCTCCATTCTCCTGGGACTCGGTGGACTTTAAAGAATTCTTATTACTTTAACCTTGGTTCTCTGCCTTAACAATGTTGTATTGTTAGGGTTTTACATGTTAATACCAATAGGAGGAAGCAAAGGGAACCACATTTCATTGTACAATTCTGTGAAGCCAATCGGCTAGAGAAAGTCCACCCTCCCAGATAGCATGCAGTGTCATTGATAGTTATGCAATTTTAGTCACTCTTAGTTAATTGGATATTAAGAGGGTTCCCATAAAATTAATAGAAAACTGAGTTTTCATAATGATATATATATAAGTTTTTAAATATATCGCTAATCATTCAACAATGACAGTATATGACAAAATACTAAAAAAAATTTGCAGAATGAGATATGTATTAACCTGGC
>JAPQNM010000045.1:1453813-1481313 GCA_029783475.1 Metacarcinus magister | reverse complement strand
TTTCAAAAACCTAATCTTTTGAGTGTGTTCATACTCCTGTTTGATAGTTTTCATCGCATTCCTTCCATTCTTTGACCCAATCTAAAACACATATACACTTGAGCCAAGCTTACCTTAGCTGACTCCTTGAGGGTAGTCATGGCTGGATCATTGAGAGACTTGCCTGAAGCAGCCTTTGTGGCATGGATCAAGTCACCTAGAGCCATGGCAACATCCTTGACAGCATTCAGCAACATAACCTGGTAAGGCAAGTTAGCTATAGGATTCAACTTGCAAAAGCCTTATTGGATAATCATATTTAGTCATAAAAAAAATCACTATATTAAAAAGAAAACCTAATCAGAAAATGAAAAAGGAATATAAACTAGATAGGAATGAATATGTAAGAGTAAGAAGAGAAGAGATATGAAAGAGATATAGAAAACACATGTAAGGAAAAACCACAAAGTTGTTTCATTGGTTTAGTAATGGAAAAATGAAATATAAAGAAAGTATAACTAGATTGAAGGAAGTATATGAAGAACAGAAAGAATTGAGTGAAGTACTAAATACAAATCTGCAGAAAATGTTTACAACAGAATTTCACTTTAAAAAAAGAAAAGGACAAAAGAGAAAAAATGAGATGAAATGTGAAATGAGAAAAATATGTGAAATCATGATAAATAAAGAAGCGATAAAGGACATAATGAAGGAATTGCAAAAGAATAAAGCAATAGGACCAGATGGTGTATCAGGATAAATCTTGAAGGAATGTAAACAAGAAATAGCTGAGCCAAGTTATGATAATTGAGTTTCCTCTTAAAACAGGAAAAGTCCCTAAAGAATGGAAAAGAGCTGATATAATGAATATTTACAAGAATGTAACCAAAGAAGAACCACTAAATTAAAGACCAGTGTCATTGACCAGCATAGTCTGTAAGATATGTGAAAAAAAATTATCAAGAAACAATGGATGGAATACTTAAAATGAGAAAGAATAAGATAGACAATTTTGATTCAAAATAGGAAGGTCATGTCACCAACTTATTAAGTTTTACTCATGAATGAAATATATAACACAAGAAAGAGATGGATGGGCAGATTACTTATATTTGGACTTAAAAAAAAAAAAAAAAAAAACCATTCGATAAGGTTCCGCACAGGTGATTACTATGGAAGTTGGAACACATTGGAAGATTGAAAGGAACATTAAAGAACTGGATGGAAGACTACCTGAAAGGAAGTGAAATGAGAACAGTAGTAAAGGATGAAAAATCTGAAAGGAGGAAAGTAAATACTGGAGGATCAGTTTTGGCACCAATTACGTTTTTAGTATATGACATGACAGAAGGAGTAATGATGATACAAAATTACTAAGGAAGATAAGAAACCACAAGGATTGCGAGGAGTTACAGAATTATATAAACAAGATATATGTAGCAAGACATGGGGAAACGGAATTTAATGCACAAAAAAATGCCATGTATTGGAAATGGAAAAGCATGGCATGAGACCTTCATAGACATAGAAGTTTGGACAAAATATTATATCAATAGATAAAGAAGAGAAAGATTTGGGAGTGGTAATACAGGACAACTTATCACCAGAGAAACATATAGATAAAATATTTGCCGACACATTCAGGATTCTAAGAAATATATGGATGGCTTTTCATTTCCTAGATAGATATGATGAGAACAGTTATAACTACAATGATCAGACCAAAACTGGAATATGCAGAAGTAATATGGTCCATGTACAAGAAAACACATATGTTGAAATTGGAAAGAATGCGGAGAATAGCAACGAAGATGGTGCCAGATTTGGTGACCTAACATATGAAGAAAGATTAAAATATATGCAACTAACACTAAAATAAAAAAAGAGACTTAATTACAATATATAAATTGATGAACAACCTTGAGGAAAAAGATAGAACATATCTAATAATGAAAAAAAGGGAGGCTAGATATTTAAGGGGACACAAGAAAAAATTGCAAAAAGGAATTTGTTTGAACCACACAAAAAAGTACAGCTTACTCTAGAGAAGCATAGTTACTTAGAATGGCCTTAAGGAAAAGGTGATAATGGCAAAGAATGTACAACAACTGAAGGAAAAGCTGGACAAATATAGATAAGGAGACGAGACTACACAAGTGTAGCTCAGGCTCTGTACATTACAACTAGGTAAATACACACACACACATACACCCATGCACTTATCTCACTTATCCCCGAGGCCTCACAAGGAGAAGAGATCGGTCTCTCTGCCCCCACTACATTGGTGATGATATTCAATAGAAAACATCAACTACAATCAATAGAAATGATGAAAAAATTAAGTGAAAAATAAGGGCAAATGAAGCAACCACTTACTGGTAATTGTTATTTTGACAAATACAACTCTGAACTCACCTGTGGCTCTGGGTTGTTGACTCCCAGAGAGGAGGCTCCACTCTTCACTATGTCTGACAACTGAACAATGGTGGAGACAGCATTCTGAGCAGCAACAGCCAACTGTTCCTGTGATGATGCTGCACCAGCCACAAGAGTTTTTGTGTCTTCAACAAGAGCCTGCAAGTAACATTTTATTTAGATTTATATATACCATGCCTGTTTTAACCCTCAAGATGTAGCAAAGACCATTTCTGATCCCTTTAGGGGAAGCATCCGACTCATACACCCATCCCTCTACTGTCACGCCTAATTGGTTAATGCAGATGTGCGTGATAGTAGAAATCGTGACAGCAGAACTTGATAATGAATAATATTAATTATAATTGGTTTATCAGCGGCCAATTTCCCATCATTTGTTCACTATTCACCTATGATTTTGTGTCAATTACGTCTACAACATGAAATAAAGCAATATATCAATAAGAACATTAAAATAATAAATGCACAACATAAGAGACCGTCAAATTTACTTTTGAAAATAACGAGGGCTTGGGTGAGTGGCAGGTGGGGGGGGGATCAGGTTTGGGTGGGTGGCATGGGGGGGGGGCAGGTTTGAGTGGGTGGTGGGAAGGTGACGCGGCTCATTTATCATAAAACTTAATAACTTACAAAATATTGATTTCAATCCATCTCAAGCACCAATGTTTTTCTCAAAAAATTAGTATAAGAAGAAAACTGATACCTTGGCAGTTTTAAGAATATATTCACGATGGTCGGAGAAGTTTTCTCCTTCTTTCTCAGAGTTGAGTGTCCCTGCAGTGGCAAACATGATAGTGGTATCAAGGTCACCAATGATGCCAGAAACTGTGGATGCAGCATTGATGCAGGCTTGAGTTCCCCTTGATCCAGCTTGGAGGGCAGCCAACACATGTGAAGCCTAGACAGAAATAATATTTAAAGGTATTGGATATTTCCAATAGGAAAACGTAAGTGAAGTATTATTTCAAGATCACAATTTCTCATATTGTTATGAAGATTAATACATACCTTTTCCTTTACGTGACGAGAAGACTCAGACAAATCCCGCTGGCAAAAAGTGTCTCGTGGTGCAGCTTGGCAGGCACCACCAGCCTTCACGATATCAATACAGGCCTGACCAAGTTCATGGACGCTGAAATAAAACAACCATTTGTATGTGCTAATTCAATATCTAAAATCAGAATTTCATGCTAGGTGAACAGGGACTACAGCATGAAAGGAGACACCCCAAATTGTCTCTGCTCCACCTGGGACTTCTCAGTTGTGAGGCGAGTGGATATGCTTTATCAAAATCCTTAAATGTCACATATAAATCTCTAACTTCCACTACAATTTTTTTCTATTTAACTCCTCAAACCCAACACAACACAACCTACCTCTACTCCTCACAATTTACCCCCAGCTTTGAAATAAGTTTTCTAAATAACTCTTCCAAAGAAACCTGTGAGCAAAGCATGTACATACGGTACATCTCTGTGGATAATACGACACTTGAATCATCAAAAAACGTACCCAAAACCAGGGGTCGTCTTATAAACATAATAGGGGTCTTAAAACTCAAGACTGAAATTTTGGGGTCGACTTATCTGCCGAGATATACTGCATATACATTATACAGATCTGAGATCTAGCAGGACGTTTGAGATCTACATCTGTACAGGGAGACTGGTAAAGACCATACAGCCTCACAAGTTACCATTAGATGAACAAGACTAACACATGCAAGCATGTATGGAAGCCTTCAAAATGATGATGATGATGATGACACACAAATTGTTAAGTTCCAAGCATCGCACCTTGAACGCAGCCTGTTTGCTACTTCCACATTAGATGATTGTCGAATGGCTCCTGCAGAGTCTGAGGCTAGAGAGCTGAAGTGATGAGAAACACTGGCTCCAAGGCTGCCCAGCTGAGAGGCATCAGTTGATGATTTGCCAACCTAAAAAATAGTAAAACATGAGAAATTTTCATAAAATTTACCTCAAGACGAAAATGACATTCTACTGCAGTCTACTTCTGATAGTCTTACTAAGAATGCTTTTGCTATTCAAATTGTAAGTTGATAAGTGCTTTTCCTTTTTACAGCAATGTTCATGTCACATACCATATCTTGTGCCAGCCTTGCAATTTCCTTGGCAGCAGTCACCATGCGTGTTTGGTAATCCACAAAGGTATCACCTTCCTCAATGGGAGCAGCGTAGATGTCATCAATATGGTGCATGGAAGTGGTGATAGACTCAACAAGACCAGATACCACTCCAGCCTCGGTAGCAATGGTCTCTACAGTTGACAAGAGTTCCTGATGAAACAATCAACATGAAAGTATTGTTTATTCAAGTACAGATCAATATTATTAAACAAAACATTAAGCAGTGAGATTTTTTTTCTCTCATTGTCAGTCATGTGAATTGAAACTCAATAAACAAGTATGTATGGATCTTTATATATAGAGAGGGAATACCTGGCTATCTCCTTTCTTGCTTATAAACGTGAGCTTTAAACCATAATTTCCAAAAAATGCAACCATACAGTACACTTACGGCACTTATTATATGCAGCATTTTCAGTTAGAACACTTCTTTTTCGCAACATAATACATAAACTATGCAGCAACAAATTATTCACACAAAAAATTTTCAACATAATAAAGACAATAATGTCAAAAACTTTGTATTAACAAAAATAATAAGCATTAATATTTCTAACCTGCAAGGTTTCTTTAATTGTGTCTGAAGCATCTTCAACATCAGGATGAGCATGCGATGCCTTAGGGTTCCCGCCAGCCTCTTTAGATGCATAGACAAGCTGAAGAGCACACTCAGCCACAGTTTTTGTCTGATCCAAAATGCACATCTGTTGCTTGCTAAAAATTAAAGTGATTATGATCAGTAATGAGAAAAAGAAGAGTTCAAGGGCAAAATATAAATAATAAAAATGGGTCATAATATAAAACATTTCCTAATTATGCATAAAACAAAGAGAAATGGATAACTTTTCCTAGAATTACCAGCTTACATAGAACACCTTGATTGTTAAACTATTGGGGAGAAAGGACTGATTATAACAGTAACATACTGCATGAGGGTCAGTTTCACAGCATAATCAGTGATTTCGCATCAGGACCAGACAGCAGAACTGGTTTACTCTACCACATCACAATAGATCCATTCCCTTTTCTAGCATCTGATCAGATCAGCTGAGTATGACAGATGCAGCAGAACCTTCCATTGAGGCTGTCAAGGTTGTTTCTATTCATGTATTCACAACTGCTCATCATTCAACTCTTATCATCCACTATCATTTTTCCTTACTATACAGCCATCCCTCTTGCATCTAACAGTCTCTTCACACTGTCCATCCATCATATTAGTGGCCTCCCTCTCAACCTCATACCCAGTGCCAGATTTACCTATAGACTTGGCAAACTGAAGCTTAGGGTCTCAAATCTAGTGGGGCTTCCGGCCAAGGTGTATAATATTTTTGACACTGTCATAGGGCTTTCTTACACATGCTGTCATAATGCACTGTAATCTCTAAGCAAATCCAGTAATTTTCCTTGCACTCTATTTCAGAATAATACTGTCCTACCCAGTAACTTGACACTAGCATTGATTTTTTTTTTCCAGGCAAGCAGTGAAATAGATATGTTGAAAACACAGGTGGTTGTGTATTTGTTGGAAAGTTACAATGCTCTGCCTTCAGTCACTTGTACTTTGATGTTAATTAAAAAGGTCTTACTAGGCTTCAAGCTGACAATCTTTTGCAGAAAATCGTAGAATTGGATTTAGTGTTTATGCTGCATTTTTGGACACGTGTGCTAGGTCAATTTTACAAGGTCAGCAGAGCCATTCAGGAATCAGAATTGTTATTGAGTACCTGTGCAAGTTTGTACTGTTCACTTCTGGATTATTAAGCAAAATTGGACCAGATTTTGATGAGCTTGAGCAAACATCAAAGCCACTTTACCAAATGTCAACTAGATAACTGCTACATGGAGGTGAAAAGTAATGAAGCGGCAAGGAAATGACGGAAGTGCACCTGGACCTGATGCTTTAGATGAACTCTCTCGAAGAGACAAGTAAGGATAACATCCTTTACTCCTATACTAGTGACTTTCCTAGAAGAAAATATCATGATTAATAATACTCAACATGGCTTTAATAGCTCGAGGAAATCTCCTTTCATTCACTCATATACTGCTGCACTTCTGGGCTAACTAAACCTCTTAAGGGAAAATCCCTGAGTAAATGAGGCATCAGAGGCTATAGATAAAAAGAAAATTGACTAAACTCACCTGTTGAGCATGTTTGATGCTGATCTGATAGCAGCATTTACCATGGGATCAAAGTAGCTTAACATCTGGGTTATTGAATGACCCAGGTTTTCTGCTTCATTCTTGGCAGCAGCTCTAACTTTGTCAACATTGTTCAAAAGGGCATGTCCAGCATTCTCAACTTGTTCATTGTATGCCTGAAACAAAAATTCCCACAGTTATGAGGTTGAAAGGAATTGGATGATCTTTTATCACATTTTATATATATATATATATATATATATATATATATATATACTCAAACTTTCATTAACTTCTCCTGCCTTACTGACATATAGTAAAATTCTGTAAAATTCTTTCACTCAATTAAATGATTTCATACCTTTGACATTGCCCCCATTCATTACTAGTCTATCCTAGAGTATGTTTCCATACACCCATCTATAATTCATCTTTATCTTAGCTAACGCAGCAGAGTAATCCGACACTTCAAACATCCCTCTCTATTTTGTTAAGTGGAAATATATAGTTTTTAAAGAGGGCTTTCCACCCCTCTTCTCTAGCCCCTTTCAGATACATGAAATACAGACATGCATTCTCCATCTCTACATTTTAGTAGCAACAAATTAATTACTATCTAATGACTAGGTACCGGTACCATCTCTCTTATCTGTTACCTGTAATCATCCTGTAATGTGAATGACTAGTTTTCATCTACTAAGAATCCTTTCATTTTAGATATAAAATAATTACCTGTAAGGTGTTGCCAGTATGCTGCTGAAGATTCTGATCTAGAGCTAATAATGAAGCTTGGTCCAGATCCCTTATGTTCACATTAAGTTTCTCAATGGCTTCATCACATTCCTTCTGTCCTGGAGCTTTGTCTCTGAAAAATTAAATTGGTAAACAAAAATTTGAACAAGCTTTAATTCAATAACGTCCAGTGTTGAAAATTAATTAATCAATTCAGTTCCTACCTGATTGATGCAACCAAGCTCTTGATGCTGTCCGAGACACTCTTACTATGGTTAGCCAATGACTGCCAAGTGGGAGGGTCTTTGGGGTTAACAGCAAGGCTCTTTGCGGATTCAATCATGGAGCAAGATCCATTAATAATTGCTTTTCCTGCGTATGTGATTGGTTCTTGTGATTCTCTTGCTTTGGCAGAAATCTTGGCAGGCACAGATGCAAATTCTGGTGAGTTTGCAAAGGTACAAAGATTTTCCACAGCTTCCAGGAGAGGCTTGGTGGCAGCACTGCAGCGAGCACGGTTTACATCACTGTAGTCTTGATCCAAAGCTGAAGAAAAGATGACATGAATTCAACTTATAGCCAAAAGATTGTTATTAATTTCAAATTATACCGATTTGAAAATGGTGTTGCAGGTGATTGAAAAAATACATAAATAAAACACAATCAAGGAAATTCTAAAGATTCTCAATGAGTTTACATCTAAAATGCTTCTTTACCATCAGATGTCTTAAATTTAACTTTTAAAGAATATAGTAATAACATTTTTCAACTTACTTTTGATTTCTTTCACCAGGTGAGCTGTAGCATTAGCAACATCTTTGGCAGACTGAACAAAATGTCGCTTTGCCACAACATTGTTTGTCTTTGCTGATGCAACTCGGCAGCTGTTACAGAGAGCACTAGTGTGTTTGGCAATGATGGTTGCTGCATTCAGGACTTGTTGTTGATTGCTGTTGGAATCCGTCAGTGTTTGGCAGGCTGTAATAATTGCTTGATAGGCCCGGGCAAACTGAGACTGGTCTACTAGCCCAGGACGTCCTGCCACACTTGTTGGGTCAGATATACCAACAAGATATGCAGCTTGGGATGCACTCTCTATCAATCCACATATGGCTTCACTTACTTCCTTAACTGCATATCCAAACTTGTCATGTTCAAGTTTTTTAGCATAGTTGGCAATACCAGTCATTGCATCACCCAGACTCTTAGATCGGTCCATGACTGTGTCTAGGCATTCATAGTATGTCAAGTCTGTAACTGCTTCAGATGGATTGTCCAGGAGAGGTTTCATTGACTGGATTGCACGGACTGCACTATCACATTCTTTCTGACCTGGGGCAGCTGATGTGCAAATATTGATCAAATTGTTGATACAATCTGTCACAGCTCGGGCAGCAGTTGCAAGTTGGTTTTTGGCATTGGGAGCATTAGGATCTGCAGACACAGTTTTAGCTGAAACTAACAGCTTAGAAGAGGACATAGAGACACTCTTTAAGCTTATGACTATCTGTCCCTGAACTCTTCGATCTTGAGCAGTTCCAGCCATTTCCATACCAACACCCATGAGGTTTCCGAATGCACCAGAGAACTTCTTGGAAGATGTTGCCAAGTGTTGTGTTGACATGCGAGCTGATGTCACAACTTCAGAAGTGACACTATTAAGTTCTGCTGCAGCATTGCTCAATTCTGACTGGAGTTCTCCATAAGGTTTTGAACTTGGAGGAAATCTGCCTGCATCCAAGTCGTTTGTTGACTCTGTTATATTCAAGATGGCATCATCAACATCTTTTTGACCAGGCAAACAATTAACTGTTTGGTTAAGAGCCTGAGATACACCTTTAGCAACTTGTGCCAATTTCTGCTGAGAGGCAACATTCTGTGGACCTTGGACAACAATACGAGCTTCTTCAATAAGTTCTGAGCTCCTGATCATAACTTCCCGTGCAGCAATTAAGAGGCGCTCCCTCAAATGAGGGTCTCTAGTAGTAGCAACAACACCACGAACTGCAGACGAAAATTCTTTAAGGGCCAAAGCAGTGTCACGAGATGCCACACCAGTGAAGTGCTGATTTCCTTGGGTTGATGACGTCAACAACTGTGCCATGGTTGAGCCAACTGTCTTACTTGAGTTTGTAAGTTGCTGGGCAGCACTTTCTGGAGTTTCACCTGGCAGAGGGCGCAGAGTACCCATTTCTGCAGCTTTCCTAAGGTCATCAAGATCATCAGTAAGACCATGAATGGCATCAAGTGCTGAATCAATTTCCAAAGATCCACAAGCTTCCTGGGCTTTTCCCATTGATGACCGAAGATCTGCAAGGGCTTGGCCAAACTGTTTTGAAGAATTATTCAACTGAAGGGAAGAGGATTGATCTGTGACAGTTGGTAGAGCAGCTTTGACAGAGGCAAGCATCTTTGTGCCTGGCTGTAGAAACTGATTACATGAGTTAATGAGAGCCAGTTGAGCTCTTGGAGAGTCAGGGGTGTTGATGGTACCTTTCACACCCTCTACAAGTCGAGGGATCACATCAGCAACCATCTTGCAATCAGCCATCACTTCATCCTGTGTTGCTGGGCTGTTATTGTGTGGACCAGCTCCTTGGGCAGCAGCCATACATTGTGTTCCTGTGGCTGCTGCATGTTTGGCAGAATTTTCAAGGCGCTTTATTATCTTCTTCTTAAGTGCATTACTGGAAGCTACATTTGTTGCAGTCCTTACACTCTCTGCAACCTCTCTAAGGATAAGTTGCCTTCTTTCATCATTGGGATGTGAAGCACACTGTTTGGCAGCTTCAACTAACTTAGCAGTCGTATCAGCAAGCTGTTTTGCTGCAGCCAATAGTCTGCTTTGTAAGTCAGCATCTCCTTGGCTTTCAGCTTCAGATTTAATTGACTGTATAAGATGGGATGTGGCTTGAGCAAGGATCTTAGCTTGCCTCACCATCTCTGGGGCATTACCTTGAGAGGCAAAGAGTTTTTCACTTGAGACAAGGATTGTTTCTACAGCCTCATCATGTACACTGACACGTCCTTTCTGCTCCCCTGCTGTCTTAATATGATTCAGAAGATCATTCAGTGCCTTAGTGACTTCAGAAGCAGCTTGAGAGAGGCCATAGAGCAAGGCATCATCATGTGTAGCTCTCTGACAAACCTGTACCATACATTCAACAGCCCGACCAACTTCCTTTGCTGCTTCTATGAGTTGGCTCTGGCATGCTGGACTGTCAATAGTTGGGGCTACTACTTTAGCACAAGCAACCAATTGAGATGTGGCAAGGGCACACGCCGTGGCAGAATTAATTACAATATTTTGAAGTTCTTGATCTTCACAACATGATGCCACTGCTTTAGCTTTGAGAATTAGGGCTGCTGTTGTATTTGCTACAGCTTTGGCCAATCCAAGAAGAATATCTTGTGTTTCATGATCCAGATGTATGTCTGCATTTTGGAGGACATAATGTGATGCTTCTCCAACCTGGGAAGCAGCTGATAACAAGCCTTGACGGGGTTCCTTTCTTTCAGGCTTAGCAGCAACCATCAAATCAGAAAATGCGTGACAAAGCACCTTGGCAGCACCAAGAAGGTTATTTGACTCGTTGTCTGTCTCAAGAAGAGCAGCAATCATGCGCACACCCTTGGTCATTTCAGGCAAGTTGGATGTGATGGTGTGGATGGCAGCACCAACAGCAGTGTGATCAACCTCTTCATGTACAGCTGAAATATTAAAAATAAGAATGATATATTAAGAGGCTCAATATACATGATCTATCGATCTATTTATCAGGCTGTTATGCCCCTAAAGGAAGGTAGCCAAGAGAATGAACGCATACACACACCCATGCACACATACATATACACTTCTCTCATTTAGCCATTAGGCTAATTATACTACATTATACTGCATGAAAATGCTCAGTGTGGAATGTTGAATGCAAAGTTTTAAATATAATAAAATTTCAGAATCAAGGATTCAAAGGCTACTTTAAAAATTGTCCAGGTACACTATCATAACATACAACCAAATTTAGCCTGGTGCTGTGAACCATGTCACAAGAAACTACCATTATTTGTGAGGTTATAATTAAATCTACCTTCTTTTACAACATTGAATGGGTCAAAAGTCAATCTACTCACATGAAGTTAAGGTGACAACTTCTGCAGTGGCAGCATTCATGGCAGCTATCTGACTGGTAACTGTCTGCTTATTGGAATCAAGAGTAACTTGTTTCCATTTAATGGATGCAGGATCTGTTCCCAACTCAGGGAGTTCAGCTTTTGTGTCCAAGATTTCTGTGCATTCTTCAATGATGACTTGGCCAGTCTCTATAGTGGACATGAGAGCTTTCTGTGGCTTGCTCATCACACTTGTTACTTGAGGATGCTTGGCCTACAAAATTAAAATATTTTTATTAAACTTGTTTTTCTAAAAATTATATAAAAAAACACAATTCATCTAATCACCATGTTATCTATTTATAATTGCTTTAAATAAGTTTCTAAATATCAAAACATGCACTACGTCTATTCATGCTTACACACACAAATGCTTAAACTGCAGGACATATGACACCTACTTGCTTTCTCAACACTCCATGATATGGAGCTTGAAAAAAAAGAAAAACAATGGCAATGTCAACAATAAACTGATTATATGGTTTTCACTATCTTGAGCTTTTCTGTTAGAATTTTCAGTAGAGCAAGGCAGTGTCTTCAATCCACACTAAGAAAATTTTGTTTTCATATTTCATGCAAAACATATATGGCACTATCTTATAAGCTCTATAACTCTGCCTAGCCATCTGCACAACAAATAATGGATTACATTCCTTATCCTCGATTCAATAGTTTATAATGTCTTCAGGAAAACAGATATTGTGAATCTTTTGTCATTTGCTATAACATCCTCTGTAACCCGGTTTCTGAAAGTACTTGTATCAGAGTGTGAGAATGGGATCCGGACTCGGAAGAAAAAAAATATCAGTTATCAAAAAGGAAAGCATGAAGCAACATTGATCCATATAAACATAAGAAAGTAATGGATATTTAGATCATCTTTGACTCTCCATTTTCCATTAATATGCACTGGCAATATATAATCTTAGAAATTTAGTACATGTAAGATGTGGCACACAAAGCAGTTTTTCAGTTGTAAGCAATTAATACCAAAAAAACTAAAGGAGCTTCGGGAACTTACAGGAATCCCTCAGTCTAGAAATGTATTTGAATATTCACAATAAAAAAACCCCATTTTTGATATTTGTATTAATTAACCACAATTCCTCTTATGAGTATTTTCAATATTATCATTTAAAATTTTGTTATTCTTTAATGAATATATATTTCACACTGAATAATGTTGAGTGTAGTGCTGCAATCTGGATGGAAAATTTTGCTCCTTGTATTTGGTCTAAGATACAGAGGGAAGATGCCTTTTATATCAGTGCTAAAGGGACATTCCTGGAGTGTGTGATGTAAAATAACCACTATGTAAGTAAAAAGGTGATGCATAGGTTGTCTTCATCACAGGAAATATATATATATATATATATATATATATATATATATATATATATATATATATATATATATATATACATATATATATATATATATATATATATATATATATATATATATATATATATATATATATACATATATATATATATATATATATATATATATATATACATATATATATTTTTTAAATTGTAAACAAATTCAGTTAAAATGAGGGAGACCTGTAATTATGATAAGCATATAAGTAGTAGCTTAATACATGACAAAAGTGCACTAATAGATGTATGGCAGCAAACCAGCGTGGAGTAGAATTCTATAATCTATGCTAGATGATGTTTTTCATTGCACTCACATCTAACTCATGACAGCTGACTATATTGGTTTAGTCATTGATTTTGCACCAAGGTTATAAGTTTTGTTGTGATAATGCAAAAGAACACTCTGAATATTAAATGTCATGCATCAAAGTAAAGGTTCTGCCTCAGCTTGATGGCTGCACGTTTATATACTATTACACTTTCATCTATCCTAAAGAGTCTATTCAATTTGTTTTGATTCAGTTTGGCCATCACCTATTTGAAATTAAGGTTTATGATCCGGTAAATGATTGAGTGACGAATGTAAGCATCTAGAGTTAAAACATTGAAAAACTGGAATTGAAGAAATTGATTAAGAGCACTGATGACACTATCATCAAACAATACCACATCATGTGTCTCATAAAGCAATGTATAATAATTATGAGGCACATGAGTGATGATTTTAGTCAGCTATCAAGGACTGCAATTAAATAAAAATATTTACAAAAAAACATGATTGTAATTGTAAAACTTTACAATGTACAATAAAATGTCAGTAGAGCAGACAAATCAAGGGATTGTGGTTTAGTTTCCTGAGCACCTGACTTACCGAGGGTGGCTGGTGAGCAAGGTTGACCTGGCCCACTACGGCCACCGAGTGCACCCCGGGCATGGAACCTCGACTGAAGTTCTGCTCACCTATTAGAAAAATGCAAAATTCAACATACAAACAAAAAAATAAAGTAAACTAAAAAATCAAGAAGATAAAGCTTTAGAATGTATAATTATTACAAAATAAGCAACACAGAAAATACAATTCATCAATTAATTCTTTTAGCTGAGATTTCCATATTTGGAGATTTCAATGTTCATCACATGCTTTGGCTTTCATCTTCTTTCAATGACCAACATGGTCATTAACATAGGTAACAATTAATTTACTTACTACAACACTGCACAAATTATATAGCAAGATATATATATATATATATATATATATATATATATATATATATATATATATATATATATATATATATATATATACACACATAAATAAATAAATAAATAAATAAAAAAAGGTGTCATGATAAGGCCTTGTTACTGAGCAGGAACACTAAAAATTTTCAAAAAGCGCAATAAAATCCAACACTTTCTCCTGAACACTATACAGTCACCTACCATTGACTCCAGGTCTCATCACTGCCGGCATGGAAATGGAGTCTTCCTCCACGGACTGAGCTCCTGGTGCTGCAGAACCTCCATGCTGCAAGATGCTAGCCCTGTTGGGAGTACACAGAAAAACAGCACGTTAGGTCATGTACACATGTGGCATTATCATTTATGGCATCATGCACAACACTGGACAATGAAATCCAGGATACATCATAAGAAAAAGAGAGTCAGAGGCAAGAATTAATAACTTCATAGAAAAATTTTATTCAATTCTCAACTTTCTCTCAACTTCAACAATTCTCCCCTTTTCTCTGGCAGTCAATTCGGTTTATGTAACCAATATGTTTCCCTTCAATACTGAATCTGTGTGTGACTTGTGTGCCTCATGAGAGGTTATCTTATAAGGGATTGAAGTTCATCAGCAACTGCAAAGCTACAAACACGTACATCTCATTCTCTTTTTCAAGTACCTATTTCCTGCACATAAATATCCGAGAATCACTCATGGGATCATCACAAAAATGACGAGCAGTACGAGTGTTGGTCCAGGCAGATGATGACGAAACATCACCACCAAAGAAAAAAAAAGTTTGAAACACTCAAGAATAGATATTCAATATTTTTCATGGTATGCAATTATCCCAGGATGCATATCAATACATTTTTTTTCCAATGAAAGAAAACCACCTAGTTGTTTATCAACAAATAGGTCAGCTATCAGAGAGATAGAAGACACTCTGGAGTATGAAGAAGGTGGTCTTGAGTTATCACTACATTGCTCTCCCACACTTGCCGACAAAAGTCTAACCCTCACTATCTATATCATCATCATCATCATCATCATCCATGAGTCACTGCAGAACTGCCTCCCCCAGCCTTCTCCACTCATCTCTATCGCCTGCTTGTTTATTCCCAGTTACTCCATCTAGTTTGAGTCCCCCACCAAACATCTAGCCATTTTTTGGGCAAAGACTTGAGAAATACTTCCAAAAACTTCATTACAGAGAGTAGAATAATACATGTGTCACCCAACATGTTAAGCAGAAAAGGGTTAAGATTTTTACTACATCTTTGGAAAAATTGTTACATTTTACTTTAGTGATGGTATGGGTCAGTGATAATATAATTAGCATCTCACTATCAGGTAACATGGGAGTGACAATGCAATGAATGGTGTTGTCATAAACTTTTGCTTGAGTTTGGTGTGTGCAAGAATGGCTTAATGACATATATATCTGATGTTGTTAATAATATCCTTTTCCTACCATTTTCCATTCTCATTCTAGTCTTCATTTATGAGGAAATGGTTGGACAAAGAACTGATACTGTGTTTCAGGAAGTAAACTGTGGTTATGGGAGCGACAACAATATGGTGAAAGTAAAATGTCATTACGGTATTGGATTACTGTTGCAGGAAATGAATGATGCTAATGGGGTGATAGTATGTACAGTAAATACTTCATGTTAAATAAAACAGATTATAGTGATGGTGTATATTCCAGAAAATGGTATGATAGAAAGGATGATGGTACTGGGCATGCTCAAAAAAAGATCTGTGGTGAGATATTGATGATGTATGGAGTAAAAAGTGATTTGGGATATTAGGCTAATAATACTGTGCTTATAGAAAATATGATGTGATGAAAAGAATGCTATCATGCATGCAAGATTCTTACTTGAATGGAGACACAATGTCTTCCACGAGTGTTGAGCCGTCGTCACCCTCAATGCCGATATGATCTTTTGCTCTTTGCTTCTTCAGAATGATGTCAATATAGCCAGCAATCAATTGGGCAATCTGTTCACCCTCTGTTGTCTGTACTGAGTAGTACTGATCAGAGTAGTCACCAAAGTCTGAAAAAATATAATAATTTCTTAACACAAAAACACATATTTCTCAGCTCCAAAAAATTGGCTCATATTTTCCAATTCATGGAAATGAGTAAAATATAGCCCATATCAGAATAAGAATATTATGCTTTGTGATATGTTTTACATAAAAAAAAATCTATATATATTTCAGACTATCCCTTAGGAGATAGTCTGATGGTCGAGACAATACAGTTATTAAACCATTTATTTAACAAGCTTGGGACCAGAGGTTACCTGGTTTTCTGAGACTGGGTCAGCTCTGCTTACTTTGAGTTGGATCCCTGAGTCACTGCTCATCATTGTCACACAACACCTCTAACTATTCAACTTTTTTTGCAACTGACAGGTGGCATGTCTCTCTCTAACAGTGCTATCAAGTAAGGTAAGAGTCACAGGGTTGTCAAATATATAAATTTTGAAATTGCAAACCTTCTAGTCCATCCACGTAAAGGTGGAACAAATCTTAGGCTACCTCCCTAAGCAAGTGTAAATCTAGTTATTATATTTTTCCATTTCTCAATACCCAAAGGGGCTTTGCATTAAAGTAAACTTGTCATTATTCAAACCTGAGTTAAAATCAATGGCTATGATATTACCAATGTGCAAAGTCTAATATTTGATTCAAATTGTTACACATACCTAAGGTGAAGGTATTTGGTGATGCTGCCCATCGTCTCACAGTGGTTAGAGGCCAGGTTTTCAAAATTTCTTTGGTTTTCTCATCCAGACGCAGAACAGAGTCTTTTGTTACACCCAAGAGACGAGGCACCAATTTGTTCTTCCCCTTCATTTTCTCTTTTACTAAATAAAATGTCACTCCATAAGTCTTAAGAGATCTTGCCTCTCCAACATAAATAACCTGAAAATAATAAATGTATAAATTATATGAACAATGGATAATTTTCATAATTCATGCATGACAAATATTAAAGCCGGAATTACAAAAGGAACGTTTCCTTTGATAAACTGCACATCTTTGGAGAAGTAAAGTTTCCTTTAACATGACCAGAATGAACAAAATACAGACATAGCCGTCACCTTGATGATGAATGCACCAAAATACATGGGAAAAATATTTGGTTTTAGGTTTTCAGTTTTAAGAATTTTGGATAAAAGATTATGTACCTTTATGTATTTCTTTTACCTGCACTATTTTCTTCATTTTTAAATGACAACTAATTTGTGTGGAGAAAAGAAAGATTATATATATTAAAAAAAAAAGATATACATGTGTTACTCTAATTGCAGTCAGTTAAAGCAGACCCACTAAATGCATAGTGAACCTTTACTCGTAAAAGGACTTACCTTGGCATTCAGTTCATTCTGTCCAGGATGTTGTTTGTGTTCGTAGAAGATTTTCTTTTCAATTCCTTTTGTTCTCATATAACTCTGAGGCAGAAATTCCTTCAAGCTGAAAAAAAGTAGGGAAGTTAAAAACATTCCATACACTGCTATTTTCAAGGGATATAACTGAATCATTGAGGAGAGGGGAGTTAGGGAGGTGCTGATATTGTTCTGAATCGTGAGAAACTGGATCAGAGGAAAAGTTCTGATATTTGAGTGAGGATATTAAATCAGGGTCAACGAAGGCACAGAAAAAACACATGGTGGAAGGAGCAAAGGTTTTGGAAGTGCTGAAATTAGAGACATCTGTTTGTGGAGATAAAAATGGAATGTTTGAGGAAATCATAATCCCATCTGTTCCGTGTGGCTACAAGGCATTGGTGCTGAAAGCAAGGAGAAGGAAAAAGGACAGTATTCTATAAATCTTGCTACAGATGTGCGACCAGACAATGTTCCCCAACCACAGGACATTTATGAGTTATTGTAGCATGGTTTACCAAATACCATGCAATACATTTTATATAAAAAACGTATAGGATAGCTGCTAGAGTTGTCATGGAACAGGACATGCATCATAGTAACCACGTAGCATGACGTCGTCTGGTAGTGAAGTGGTCATTGATATGAAATTCTAAATATTCTTTAATTGACAACCATATAACATGGCTGTGTATGATAATTGTAAGTATTGCACACTGTCAATTTTGGAGTGCATCACAAAACCAGATGCCTATGGGACTGAGAAAATCGCCCAGTATACATTTTTTTCCAAAATTAATGTAGATAGTCATATGGGAAGATATGATAAGAAAAGATTATACAAAGTCAGTCAATGCTGCACTTCATAGGTACTTTGTACCTAGCCATAAAAAGGTTTCATTATATGATATAGTATGTATTTATAATAAAAAGATAAATAAATAAAATAATGCATTCACTCAAGGTCACTTTGGTAAGTACATTTTAAAGTTTTCCCCTGAGGAGGACGAGGCATGGAAGGTAATGTACTTACTCAAGAAAGCCTGTCTTGTGTTTGGATTCCACATGGTCACCAAACTGAATTTGGCACTGAATGCCAGCAAATCTGCATGCTCTGTCAAGGGTGACTGGGTGAGTTCCATCCAGAATAGCATCACGGCACTGTTGAAAAGAGATTATGAATATTACACAATGAATACCAAAGCAAATTACATGACCTACATGGCTAATACACCCTCAGAATCTTACCTGTACATACAGAAGACCCAACTGAACTGGATCTCTTGAGTCTATGTTTTGGTCTGAGAAGAAGTATTTCCTTCTCAAAAGCAAGGTTTCTGTTTCATCAATGCCTTGCTCTCTAAGTGTTTTGCTGTGGTCCACCCAATTCACTGTGGAGTAAATAATGGAAATTCAAAATGACATTTGCAATATATGGAAATTAAAAGGCTACAGAAATTATTTACAGGACAGGAACTATGTTACTATTTCAATAATTTACTGATGCAATGGAAAATATGACATAAGAAAATGAAATCTCACTGATTAAAATATCAAATAACAGTGATGAATGGTTATGGAGGAAGAGAAAGATGGAACTGATACCTGAGCTGATTATTGTATACTATTAAACATAACATAGCCCTGTGGTGGGGCTACAATAATTCCACCACAGTAATCCCTGCAATTCGTAAAAGGCGACCAAAGGGATAAAGTGAGGGGTCTCAGAAGCCCGTCCTCAGTATACTCTCCTACAATAAGACATGGCAAAAAGGGGAGGGGAGAGTAATGTCTCCATAAACCCTGGCGAGCCCTGACTTGGCTAACACCTTTTAGGAGGATAACAACTTGGTATATATCACTCATTTACTATATATAATAAATCAAATGAATATGCTCCTAAGATAAGATAGGGTGTAGAATTGAAAAAAATTGGATACTTAGGCTAAAAGCTTATGTCTGATGCAGGTGGCAATATTATGGTAATTCCCTCTTAGCCTCTTATTTGAGATGCTTGGTGATTTTTTGAGGTTGAAATTGTAGACCTCGCCTACTAGTCAACCAATAGTACTTATGTTAAGGTAGAATAAAATGTTCAAGCCTCAACTCATGGTTGCACATGCAGTATATGTGAATTTACTACTATTCTCTACAATCTACATCATTATTTTGTGGTACTACAAAAGCAAATGAGAGGAGTGTATGTGTAAGTATGCATTGGTGTGTGCATGTGTGTCTTGTCTCAACTACCCCCTTTAGAGGGACAATATCCTGATATATAGATAGATAGATAGTATAGACAAAACACAATCCTTCTCCACCTGTTTCCACTAATACTGAAATAAGACATTAGGAAATAGAATTACACACTCTTAACTACTATCTATTCCTTACTTTCATCATCTGTGCGGAGTTTCTTTTTCAACTGTTCCATCTTGGCATCTCTTTCCTTGTCACCTTCTTTCTTCTTCTTCAGGGTAAGGGTTCCAAAATTGGATCTGTTCTCTATTTCTTCTTGTTCGGTTTCCTTCACAAGTGAATACTCATCATGGTTCATAATTCCTGGAAGAAAATGCAATGTTTATGTAACACTAAGATGATATAAATTCAAATTTTCTACAAAGGCATAATCAATAAGTAAGAAAATGGTTGAACTGGTGTAGAAGATAAAAGGTAATATCAAGTGCATGGCTATAGTGTAATTACAAGCATGATTACCCCTTTAATGAACAGTGGAGTTACAGGACTGATTATCAAGTTAACTATTGTCATATATTGTCCAGCAAAATTAACAAATAAGCTATCCACACACCACTCATACTTTTAATAACATATTTAGTGACCATAGTACACAAAGCCAGCTAGCTAAATGGCTACTGCAGATGTTCCCATTAGACGAGTGTTGAGTGTTGCACTAGTAACCCTCGGATCCATATTTAAGATAGGCAATCAAGAGTTCAAAAACTCTAAACACCTTTCCCTTCACATTAATGTCATGGCTTATAAAGTATGTTTGCAACAATACTGAAGTAGGAACTGATACTTTAAGATAATAATGTGTAAAAAAATCAAAGAAGAAAATTTTTTCACCCTCAAGACAAACTTAAAAAATTTGAGTGAGAAACCATTCATTTGAAAGGACAGGACCATGTAGTAACTGTGTTACTACATAAACAGTAATGTCACATTTACTTGAGCAGATAATGATGTAATGGCAAAACTATCTACTTATATAAAGGTCACTTTAAACTGATAGTTTTAAAAACTCAAAAACATAACATGAACAACAAGTAAGCTGTACAGATGGGTTGGGTAGAAATGAACACTCACCAATCTTGGTACAAATGACAACCATGAGCTGTGAAACAGGTTGGGAGTCGTCCACCAGCAAGGTCTTGATGCTACCGTCCAGCATGCGAACCTTCAGAGTACGAACCTTCCGCCGATACTCCACTACATCCTGTAAAAACACAATTAGTCAATCTCTTATACAAAACTCATGGGCCATTCATTCAGCAAACAACTACTTTTAAGCAAAGTGAATGTGTATGTTTATGTGTGTATGTGTGTGTGTGTGTGTGTGTGTGTGTGTGTGTGTGTGTGTGTGTGTGTGTGTGTGTATTTACCTAGTTGTAGTATACAAGGCCTGAGCTACACTTGTGTGGTCCTGTCTCCGTATCTACATTTGTCTAGCTTTTCCTTCTTCAGTTGATGTACATTCTTTGTCATTATCACTTCTTCCTTCAGTCCATTCCAAGTGTCTATACTTCTTTAGTGAAAACAAATTTTTTTGTCATTCAAGTAAATTCCTTTTACCAATTTTTTCTTGTGTTACCTAAAATTTTCAGCCTCTCCTTTTCTTCTCAATATTGTATATACCATTTATTTAATTTGTTGTCCACCACTCCAAAAAAACTTAGTTTTTTCATCTGTCGTTCTCACCTCATTTTTCTGCTTTGCCTCTTCCTTTAATTCTTAACATTTTTGTCTTTTCTTCATTCATACTCTTTTTAATAAATACTTGTTTATAGTCCTCACAATCCTTGAGCCTGAATGTCCTAGCTAAGATCTCCTCTGTTACAGACTGAGCTTTCAGTTTGATCTTAATGGGTGTAGCACCTCCTTCTACCTATGAGCCCAACCTCATTACTTCCTCTACTTCCTCTTCAAATTTAGTTTTTTCATCCTCATCATTTAGTTTTTTTAGTATTTCTTTTATGTTCTTTATTTCTTCTTTATCTCTCTTTATTTTCAAAGTTATAACCTTATCTTTTAATCCATATATTATTGCATTTTTTCTCTCTCCTGCATCCGTAATTATGTTTTCTTTTGTCTTAATTACTTTAATTACCTCATTTTCTGTTCTCCTTATGTTCCACTTCTTGTTGCTTGAATATTTCTTAGAAGCAAATTTTATCTTTTTCTTCTTTCCAAAATTTCACTTCATTGTCAACAAAATCCTTAACTTCATTCCTAATTTCCTGTTTAACACATCCTTGGGTCCTCTTTACGTCCTCATTTTCACTCTTAAGTTTCTCAATCTCTTTCACCCTCCCTCTTTCTACCTCCCATCATTTATTTTCTTTAGATTGTTAATTTCTCCCCTTAATCCTGTTTTTTCCTTATTCCACTCAATCCTTTGCTTACTTCATTCAGTAAATTTAACTTATCTCTCATCATTTACCTACTTAAAGTTCTCAATTTCCTTCCACAACTCAATTAAGTAATTTTTTCATTCAGTAGATAAAAAGTGTGTGTGTGTGTGTGTGTGTGTGTGTGTGTGTGTGTGTGTGTGTGTGTGTGTGTGTGTGTGTGTGTATACCTAGTTGTTGTATACAGGGCCTGAGCTACACTTGTGTGGTCCTGTCTCCGTATCTAAATTTGTCCAGTTATTCCTTCAGTTGTTGTACATTCTTTGCTATTATCACCTATTCCTTCAGTTCATTCCAAATATATGTGGTGATGATGATGCGTGGAAGTAAATTGTATTCCTGTATTGTGTTGTATTAATTTTCTATTGTGGATTGATATGGTGTGTGTGTGTGTGTGTGTGTGTGTGTGTGTGTGTGTGTGTGTGTGTGTGTGTGTGTGTGTGTGTGTGTGTGTGTGTGTGTGTATTTACCTAGTTGTATTTTACGGGAGGGGAGCTAAGCTCATAAGGTCCCGTCTCTGTATCTCGTATTATCCAATTTAATCTTAAAATCATGTATCGTCTTCGCACACACCACCATTCCATATATCCACCGTTCTGTGTGGGAAGCTGTTCTTCTTAAAGTCTCTTCTATAATGTGTGTGTGTGTGTGTGTGTGTGTGTGTGTGTGTGTGTGTGTGTGTGTGTGTGTGTGTGTGTGTGTGTGTGTGTGTGTGTGTGTGACTGTGATCAATGAAATGTGCAGGATGTTAAAATAGTTTGATGCAAGTTTTCCAATGTTTTCATGTTGCCTGTATGTTGTGTTTATCTCACCTGATCTCTGAGAATGTAGTAGCTGAGGTTACGACCAGCCTCAAGCCACACACCTGAACCTTCTTCTCCAGGCAGGAAGATACCATAGTCTTTTGCTGGAAAAGGCATTTATAATCAATGTAATTGTCATCTGCTATATACAAAACATCTAACTAGTATATTGTAGGCACTGATGTACTGAATACCACATTCTTCTCTTTACTATTTGTTTGCAAAATTTACATCAAAGCAAATAAAAAACAAAAATGCATTGGAGGATTCAACAGTATATTCACAAAAGTATTACCTAAATAAATATAAAAAAAAGCATACTCCTATTTAGATAGTTCTAATAATAGTTATTTAAGAAAAGCAGAAATGCTCCTTGATTTAATCATGCAAAGTATATGCACAAATTATGGTAACAAGTGTGTTTATGAAAGTTTACCTTTCAAAATTAGAGTTGACAAAAACATTCACATGATAATAATAGTAACAAATATTCAACCAACAAGTATATAGGTACTGTAATCTCCTTACAGTTGCTGTGTTCACAACAGACTAAATAGATGTGAATTAATCTTAATTTGGGACATTTCTTACCCTGGCCCAAGTTGGCCTCAGTGATCTTCTCACGAATGATGCGACAAGCATCAAACACCATCGTGGAAGGGTCAAACTGCATCATCTTGCGGACATTTTGTTCCACAATGTGGATTTTGAGTGCCAAAGTCATCTTGCCGGTGTGTGTTTATGTAGTGTCTCTGTAAGATAAGAGAATACACATTAATAATAAGTATTGGTATTGGTTATCTCTGTAAGATAAGAGAATACACATTAATAATAAGTATTGGTAGGTTACTAGATCCGAATTGCTTGGAGCACTCTGGTAACTTCAAGCATGTGATTTTCTGTATTCTGAAAGAGGCTGTCAAGCCTGAGCTGTCTCACTGGAAGAAAGGGAGATTAATGAAGCATATACTAAAAATTGTGTGATTAAAGAGTAGTACATTATGTACTTCTGACTAAATTGTCAATGTAACTGTCAAATTGACTGAATAGCCCAGTTCATTTGAATACTGAAAGGAAAGCTATAAAAGTTACATATGAATATATACAAGTACTTCACAATCAAGTGTGTCAAATTTTCAGTATAATTATTTACATGATTTAATGAAATTTCATAATAATGAGATTTGAAATAAACAATAAATAAATGTTTGGCATATTAATTATACGCACTGTTATAAACATCTTTCCTATCTCTGACGGAATGAAAATACAAAGATACTTAATGAACTTGATGACATGTGATATCACAATTTCCCACCCATAAAAATACTGTACTTTCAGTTCTAGAGTTTAGCTTGAAAGCTTGACACTGGAGGGAGATAGTAGGTAGAGGAAGTATGTATTATTTTAGCAAGTAATACAGTATGATGTTACTCACTATTCTCTGCACTTTTTAGCAAGTGAAACAAAATGTCTTGTAATGCACCAAATAAGATGCTAAAATAAGATTCAATTGAGCACCAATAAAAAATTACCCAGTACATACATATCATTAGCTTCCCCACACAGCCCCACCAAGCTTGATTATAAAGCCTCAATACTATCTTCTCAAATTCAGGGATTTTTTTCCATTACGTGAGGTTTGTCAGGTAAGCAAAGGAGTCAGTCACCTATTATATATCTTTTTATTACATGGAGAAAAAAATACAAAGGTCATGTGTGAGCCATGACACGATGTCTCAGAAGAGGAGCAAGCTATCATAATGAAATTACACTACTCTCTCAAATAGTACCTCCCTCCTTTATTTACATATACAGGTTGACCATCGATAATCCGGCAATCGATATTCCGGTTCCTTGAGTATTCCGACATGAATTTCAGATCGGAGTTTCAATTTTTTTGTTATCAGGAGTTTGTTTTCTTCCAATTAATATATATATATATATATATATATATATATATATATATATATATATATATATATATATATATATATATATATATATATATATATACGTGAAAAGGGTACTGGCCAGGAAACGACAAAAATACATTAAACAAATCCCTCTAGTCGCCAGACCCTGTAAAGAGGACAGTAGGAGAAATAGAAGCAGGGGATGGTGTTTATGTTTATGTTTTGATGGCGCTGTACCCAGAATCAGCTGTTTGCAAATGCTTGCAATAGCAAACAGGCATTCCTTTTCGAAGGAGAAGCTCATCTCACTGTCTCTCTCCCTGCTCTCTTTGACATAGCTGCGGTGAGGCTGAAAGGGAGATTTGGGCAAATGACATAAACTGGCTTCTATAAATGCAACTCAGCGGACAAAAAAAGGTATAACAAAGGACAGATTATGCTTGTTTGTTTTAAGTAAAGACGTGGCAAGCACGGCCAATGTGTCTGACGTTTTATCCGCCGGTGTGGCATGAGGATAGGCGTCAGCTTGAGAAATGGGGTCATCGCTTCTGCGCATGCGCTGGAACCTTCTACGCTGCCAGCCGCACGACTCAAACATTGCAGCCACTGCCCACTGCCCACCCAGTAGACAGTCTACGGAACGTCTCTCTCTCTCTCTCTCTCTCTCTCTCTCTATATATATATATATATATATATATATATATATATATATACACACACACACATATATATATATATATATATATATATATATATATATATATATATATATATATACATATATACATACATATATATATATATATATATATATATATATATATATATATATATATATATATATATATATATATATATATAGAGAGAGAGAGAGAGAGAGGCGGTGGTACAGTGGTCAGCGTTCGGGCATGACAACCTAGGGTCCCAGGTTCGACCCCCCGATATCCGCTGGCCACTTTACATTATTTGATATCACCGCCGAGTGGCCAAAGACTACCCAAATTGCTACCATACTGTCCTCAAGACGGGACTTACAATGTTACATGCATTTGAGGCTTTAGCAGCGATTAGCCTCTCATCGTTCTCAACATATTCAAGCGAGAACGTAAACTTTCGAAGCGTCACTATCAAAAATCTAAAAACCTACGCCAAATAACAGGCAGAGGCAAGTCCATAAAAGCCTACTGGCGCCAACGGTTTATGATATAGAAATACATTTATATATATATATATATATATATATATATATATATATATATATATATATATATATATATATATATATATATATAAAATTGTCAAATTCTGTGTGTGTGTGTGTGTGTGTGTGTGTTAGCAGTAAAACCTATCTAAATGAGGTCGGATCGAGCTGAAACTTGGAGGGGTTACTCAGTGGGACTCCCTTTGTGTCTTCCCGGGCAACGCCGGGTACTCTGTTAGTGTGTGTGTATATGTATGTATGTATATATATATATATATATATATATATATATATATATATATATATATATATATATATACAGTAACTTTCTACATCTTCACCAGAATGGCGTGACTTTTGGTCATAGAAAAAATTTGATAGCTTCTAAATCAACATAACATAACCTAAATTAGCCAAACATTAATAGTGCATGCGTATGTACTACTCCTCATTCTATCGCGTTCAGTGAGCGACTGTAGTGATGATGTCCCGACCAGCATCATCTCCTCAACATTTCTGCCAAAAGCAGTACGACATTTCTACTCCCACGCATACGCAGAAGCGATAACGCCATTTACGCGGATTTCGCCCAGATCACGTATCTCCTTCTTACCAACTTCGTCTCAGTAAGTCGTAGCGGCCAGTTACTTACGTTGAATGAAAAATTACTAGTGTCTTACCAAATTATCTGTTTGTATATTTTTCAATGGAGAATGTTTCACTATTTTATTCCTCTTTAATACAATTTCCTCTTATTTATCAAATTTGCTTGAATTGGGTTAAATTTATGCTAAATAACCCAATATAATGCTAAAATTATGCTAAACAACTCAAAATAATGCCAGAATTATGCTAAATAAGTCAAAATAATGCTAAATCGCTATGAATGCTAACAAAAATAAGCTAACCCCTGACAGTTTGCTGAAATTATGTTAAAAAGCATTTTATAATGCTAAATATGGTAACACTGCTCTTAACTTAGTTAATGGAGGTTTCATCAAGAAAATAAATACCAATTATTTGAATTGTAAAAATATATATATATTTTTTTACAAAGGCAATATTTCTTTGTAAGCTTTGTTTATAATGTTATACAGCATGATGCAATCCCCTACACTACCTCTGTCGACAGCTGTTAGCATGACGTAATCCTAAGGCGGGAACAAGAGAGACGCCACAGTTGGGCGTGAAAGCAGATATACAATCCTGTAGCTGCCAGTTTTTGGCGGGTATTATATAAAGAAGGGGTTAGCTGTTTTCCCAGGGCAGAAGGAACAACGCCAACCCATGGGACAGACAG
>JAPQNM010000045.1:1443813-1448813 GCA_029783475.1 Metacarcinus magister | reverse complement strand
CGTCGGTTAGTCCAGTTTGTTCACACTCTTCTAAGTATAGTATTGAGGCTCAACAGTGTAGGCCTCATCTTAGTAACTCCACCGCAAACCCGCCAGGCTTTGCACACAAAGAAAATTGTGCCCAAAACAAAGGCATGACTAATGTTGAAAGATTGCTAATATGAAGGCGAGCTAATCAGAACACATATACATGCTGTTCTCCCTAACCTATTGTTAAGAATTTTCATCATCACCCAAAACACACCAGATCCGCAGATTTGTCATGCACCTTACATATGGAACCATCGTGTCTTCCGCTAATAAGCAAGGCAACCCCAAATAGGACGACTTACCGGCGATCTAGCACACACACACACACACACACACACACACCGTAATTGAGTGCTGTATGACCGGCGGCCATTAACCAAACCCACGCCGTCTAGACCGTCCAGTTACGTGATGATGTAGTTCACGCCGAGACCTTGGTTCACCCTCCCTCACCCCGAGTAACAAATTCAGCCAGATTTCCTTTGTTGCCCAACAAGTGTCATATCTAAATAAAGCTATCAAATTAAGTGGAAACTCTACATATTCGACAGCATGGTGTGACGGCATGATGAGGCAATGGACGCAGACGCATGCTGGCCATCACACGTCCAAGGAAGGACAATGCTTCCTACTGCGTTTAAAAGACACTGAGGACCCGATGCACTTACTAAGGTCAATCAGTTAATATCGATAACAAACTTCACAATATATAAACAAAAAAACTACGCTACGTAAGCAACACATTAAGAACAGTGAGCTTTATGTTTATTTCGAATGTAATTTACTATCAATTCAAGCGTCTATCTCCACAAAATTTTGTCTCACATTTTTTGTCAAACCTGCATGAGGAAGGCGTGTGGAAATAAGTGGCGGGCGAGCGACATGTCACGTCACTATGGCAACCTTTGAGCAATCACGCTTCTTTGTAGTGTGGCGGTGATGACACACCACTCTCTCCAATAAGTCTCCGCCATCACCAAGTCATCCAGGGAGCCCACGTGAAGCAAGGCTTCACCACCACACATAGCATGACTGACAAGCGCTCACTTCCCCGACCCTCCATAGGTATTGCTACCAAGCCCTTGTAAGGTATTAGTGGAATCAAAACCCAGATGACATTCGCTACTTCTCATTTGAAATACCCTACTAAATATATCTTTAAGATTATATTATATGGTATTTTGGGGAAGAAAAACAGCAGTGGATTCCATGCTCATCAGAAATTCATAAGTACATATTTACTATTCTCAGTTAGTCGTTCCATTTTTTTTTGTGAGAATGTCAGTGGCAAGGACATTTTTCACAGCAAAAGACAGACCCTGCTGCCCTTAGGCTCTACTACTGTTGTCCACTCCCTTCATAGGATCTACCTCATGCAGGCCTCCGGGCCTTTTGTAGCTTCCTTATATTCTTATGTTGATATCCTCTGTCCATCTTTGCACTCCTTTTTCATTGCTTAGGTCATGTAAGCCTATTACTATCAACTATTATTATTATTATTATTATAATACTAATATTATTTACTATTATTACTATTGTTAAATAATAATAGAATAATAAAGATGTACTAATAAATTTCTGATGAACATAGAATCCACTGCTGTTTTTTCTTCCCCAAAATACCATTTTCGCTGTGGACTGCGAGTCAAATGCGATGCCTCAAGCATACAGCTTTGATATGTTTCTCCCTGAAAGCTTAATAACCGCTCGCCGCTGCCTCGTCGTGTGTTCATCCGTCCTTCTCTACTAAAACCCCAATGAACTACGAAGGCTCTCAGACGTGTGTGTCTGAGATACATGGTTATTCAGTAGTTAAGGTAAATCAACCAATAAACCACAAGATAAACTGATCAAATTATCAATGTGATGAATGGACAGAGATGCCACAATGCGATCACCCTTGATGAATCACACACATTACACGCACATCAACGCGAGGGAAGGAAAACTGACGATTTCTTCCACGGTACTTTCACATCTCCAGTAACTTTTGTCACCTGTAAGGCCACAGTCGCCCATCCTCTGCATGTGTGGTCGTGAAGCTACAGCCGTGGCGACAACATTGTCTGCTCTATAAGCCGCCGTATTCCTGCCTCTCAGTTAGCTAACACATCTGGTTTAGATCATACAAAGAATGACAATACTACACGGTTCATGATAATTTTACATTGATACATAAATGCAACTATTCAATTTATTTTCCTTACACACCAGTAACACTCACATGACCTATAAATCAGAGCGTCCTCTCCTTCTCCGCCTGTCAACCTATACCGTGACTGAGAGCAGGCAAGTGTTGGTCGTAGCGACAATAAAGACAAACATGAATAATGGATAAAGAAAAAAACCTCCATGAACATAACAGAGTGCCTTTACCGTTTGGATGTCACGTTAATCTGTGAGGAACGTGTAAACGTCATAGTGGAGGTAAATCATGAGGACCATCCTAGAGTTGAAATCTAGATAAAGACGCCACTGCATTTTTGCATTTTTATTTCGATATAGAGAAACACCTTCGACAAATAATGCTTGAAGATGCTTATTTTGGTTCACGCCACAATACTAGTTAGAAAGAGCAGCTCGTCTGTGTTTTTTCCCTTGCTATCTATCACTGAACGGCACCACCAATTCTCGGCCTGGGAGGGATAGCCTTCACCACCAACAGTGACACTCGCCGTGCCAGTATTGTCAACACTGATGTGTAGGATCTGTAGGTCTACTTCTGGTGGGTAAGGCGGCGAGGCGGCTGGGAAGAAGCAGCTTCTCAATGTTAATATGACGTTTCCAAGTCTATAAATGTTCGAGACAAAATACGGAGTGAAATTAATTGGGACTTCATATTCTAGTGCGAAAGTTAAATTGGTGACTCCACAAGGGTCATAAGGCCGGGTGTTGGCGTTCACACACGGGCCACTAACTCATTCCTGCCTGACTTCCCTTTCTACCCTGTTGGAACACACACACACACACAGTGATCAAGTCCCTCTACTTCCACTTTCCACAACACTTGAGGGAATGTCGTGGCAGCCTTGAATCATGCATAAAGCTTGAAGTCACTGATCCACATTCGCGAACAATACTCTCCAACACACCAACCACAATAATGTGAGTGTAGTCACTTTTTAATGGGTAAGGCGCGATGCCACCGCCATGTGAAAGTTTCTCCGGGAAAAAACAATAGCATCAAGAACAGCTGGTCTAAGGTTCTTAAATGTATTACTTTAAACTTATCTTTTTAATGCATTAATTATAATCAAAGCTCTTTAATACATTACCTAAAATTTACACCTGTTCTCACTGACCTGCCAAATAATATCATTGACGACCGTATTCACCTTCACCAAGCATGTAAAGAAAAATTGTCTGCCTGACAGGTTGGCATGAATGAGGATGACTCACAAAAACGATCAGCCACCAACATTAATCATCGCATTGCTACACATTCGAGTCTTTCCCAATATCTGATTTGTGTTCACCGCTGTGAGTGTGGTAGGACTAAGGGAAAGCCCGACAAGTTTGGTTCAAATTTCCAGTTCAAGAAATGATGAGAAACGCACGGCTGAAAAACAGTGCCGTTTCGAGAACATGCATCGGTTGACATATATAAAAATATCACTAAGTGGCACTAACAAGAAAACAGTCGGCTAATAATCGGGCAAACACATGCATGGTTTGGCTTAGCAACACTGAAGTCGAGGGTATATAGCCCAACTAAGGTGGAGTCCGACACACTATGGTTAGGTGAAGGCCTTGAAGCATTACCGCCCCATCCTAGCTACATTATCAACGCATGGTGTTCTATCAGGTGTTACCTAAGGAAGGGGAGCGATAGGGTAGGTTATCAAGTTTCGGAGTGGATCACTGTCGGTATTTCTAAGTCCACCGACAACATGTCTAATTTTATGTCAAGCGTTGACTCATACTCAGTATCGGTTCTTTCACATGTATTTTCAAATGAAAAAGTAATTTCCATTAAATCAACTCGTAAATCAAATCAACCTGATAACAGTAATGCAAAGAATACTAATTTTTTCCAGCAAAATTTTAAAGGCGGGACTACGGCCATGTACTTACCAAAGTCACTCCCTACGAAGTGAAATTCGATGCTTTTCTGTGAAAATATTTTCCAAAGTGTTAAGTTAATCTCAAAATCCTCCGCTTCCAGGAAAAGCTCCAATACACAAGCACAAGACCTGCTCACGGGGAGTGGACAGGCCATCGTCTGGGTGGTATTCACGGTCTGCTTCAGGTACTGTTGACACTGGGAGGCCTCTCACGGGACTAAGAAACACCACAAGCTCAGCGATCACTGCGTCGAATCCACACTAGTCCGCACGCTGTCTGACCAATCGTGGCGCTCCATGTACCCGAATGATGATGTTACCAATCCCAGCCTCAACAATCCTGGAATAATCCACTTTTTTCGTGGGGGGTATAGGGGAGAGTAGAGTTTCCAGACATTCCATGGAAGTTGGAACATATTATCTCAGGCTTCCCCCATCCCCAACCACTGTGTACACTGCGAGCAAGAACTGCCTATGTGACACAACTCTGACGTCCACCCTCAGCCTGCGAGAGGGGCTCCTGCGTGAACAAGAGAACCATCATCTCTCCCCTCAAATTATGCATCACTCTTTAATCTACGCACAAGTCCCTTTCGTCCTGCACGAGGGACTGGGCACAATGGTGGTGACTCAGTCACACGCAGCTCAGTGCGGTAGGGATTCGGGGGTCAATTTGGGACTGCAGAAGAGATGCTGGAGGGGTGGAGGAAGACCTTGAACGAAGGAAGAAAAAGTGTTAACAGAAGATATCTAGAATGAGCAGGTTATGGAAAAGACGAAAGGTGTGACGGAAGAAGAGGAGGTGATAATGGTGGGGATCCTAAGAGAAGGAGAAGGGATGGAGGGAGGTTGGACCAGGAAGAAGTAAGGGGCGACGCGCGAGAGGATGGAGTGGGGGGGTGTTAA
>JAPQNM010000045.1:1418813-1438813 GCA_029783475.1 Metacarcinus magister | reverse complement strand
TAGGAAAACGTCAAAACACTTCACAAGTTCAGAACTGCCATGAGTATCGAGAGGCAGCTTCGTTTCATATAAAAGATTATTGCACAATAGACTATGGGTAAGTACAGTTCCTGAGGTGTTCAGAAACGAGTCGGCATCGGTTTCTAATATGGCAGACAAAAATTTATGACGAAGTTACCAGTTATACAACTATTTGTAAATATAAGTGTTCTGTTCACCAGACTAGCGAGGAATCAACGGTTTGTTTTTGTTTTGGATTCAACCATGGCTAAAAATAACCTTCAAATTAACGAAATCTTACACATAAGCTTGCATACCACACCCACATGCATGCAAACATGTGCGTACGTATACGTACACACGCGCACACGCACGCACACTCACAGTTTTACTTTTGTATGTTGTTAGTATTTTTCCTGTTAGGTTAGGGCAATGTAATTATCAAGGAATACTTTTATTTATGGCATTACGTACAGTAAGCATAAAGGAAACAAAATATACACACGCCTGACGTAAAAAGAACACCAAACTTAAAGACATCTGCTTCGCTCCCAAACACAATTCCTTTTCAAAACTTTCCTAGAGTTCCCTCACACCATGTCGTCCAACGAGCCTCAACATACATTTCCTAGTTCAGACAACGAATGCTGGTACGACACCTTGCTGGGACCTAGAGTGGAAGGATGAGACACTCACCTCAAGCAGATAGCGTAGGGGGTTACTTCGGTCGTTCGCTTAGTAGTTCTGAAACAAGAAGAAGGACAATTATTAATCATGATTCGGGGGAAGCAAGACTCAACGCTATACTTATTAAAAAGGGCACATGAAATGATGGTTTAGTGTAGGGTATCATCAGGGGTAACACGCAATACAGAGGGAGTCGGAGTCACAACTAAGCGCCAGAGTCTGTGCACAAAGATATATTGAACACAGACTCAGTTACACATGAAAACAACAACTTGCATGACACACTGCCCCTTATAAGCGTCCAGTCATCACAATCAGTGTCACATGAGTCAGCGGCAGGCCAGGGAGCGATATGCTTGAAAAACAGCTCCAGGATCAAGTCCACGGAAAGGCATTCATCAACCTGCTGCCGCCTGACACAGCTCAACGCGATCCACTCACCGCCATCGCAAACAATCACATTTTGTCACATAAATGCTAAGGCAGCTCTGTCAACGAAAACAATAGCCTCACAAGAATTAGAGGCCCATAAACGGGGATACTAATACTATTAAGTCTATCCCTTTCAAAGCTGACACCATCAGGGTCTCAAGCTGCGCCGTGCACAGACGCGCCTCTAGTGTTGGGACGCCGATGAAATAGGACGGGAAGGGGGAGGATATCGAGCCACATCCACTGATCAAATTAAGGGACAGGGAATAAATGAAGTGTGTCGAGGCCTTGTCCATTCTCTAGATTAAGTGGCGTTTAAGTAAATGTAACAAAAGCAGTCAACGAGGGGCCAGCAGCGAGGGTGTGGCGGCCCGTGCATACCATCTGGGCACTGGTAGGAGAGGGAGGGCCACAAAGTGAGGCAGGGCGGCAGCTTCCATGCATCAGCTAGGCAGGCGTGAGGCAGCATGCGGATCTCATCAAGTGGTGATACATATCGCTCGCACTCCTCCGTCCCTCTGACAAACAACATGCCTTCACGGTTGTCAGGTGGTAGACCCCATCATCCCCGCGCTACCACTTACTCATTTTCGAAATTGGAAAACTGGAAAGCGTCTCTAGTTGAACACCAATCCCTGCTCCTGACGCGGCCACTGCGGAGGCTGGAGACCGAAGGGAGGTTGGGGGCGGAGGAGGAGCGGGGAGGTTAAGAGAGGGATGTTAGAGGGGCGGCAGAGGCCTATCTCCATAATTGATCTATAATTGGACGCAGGAAGGGTCTCGGCCGCTGCGGTGTGCTTGAAACATCCCATAAATATACATTTGTAAATCTGTGACGACGAGCGAGATGGAGGGTGAGGGTGAGGGTGATGTGCGTTGATGAGAGCTGAGAGAGGGGAAGGGAGGGAGGGAAGGGAATGGGGACATGGGCGAGGGGGAACGGAGCTGTTGGGACAAGAGAAGGGGGACGAGCAACTAAGCGAGGGGAGTGACAAGGAGGAATTGGGGTGACAGGGAAGAAGAGGAGGAAGGAGGAAGAATCATTTTTGCAGCAAACAAGTATACAACGACAAAGGTGAGGGAACACTGTAGTTGTTATTACTATTATGATTACTATTAATAAGCGAAAAATAAATCTGCAGTATGTGAAGGAAATAAGATAAAGTTTGGTGTGCAAGGAAAGGAAGATGAGAAGAAAAACACAATACAAATAACACAAATCATATATCTGATAGTAGGCAACGAGTAATTGCAAGGAACAAAATGAACGAGAGGAAGATGAGTCAGAGTACGATAAGAAGGGAGGTGAGGGCAAGGGGAAGGGAGAGGGACAATATAGACACTGGAGGTGAGTGATAACATCTAAATGGTAGAGTCGTTGGGAAGGAACAAGAGATAACATCAAACTCGGAATTGACCCAGACTTCATGTACTGTTCCTCCCTCCTTTCCCACTTGACTCTCCCTCTGCCCCTCTGCCCTTCCCAGTACCCATCCACTCCAGCACTTGCACTATTTTCCTTCCCCTCTCTTGTTTCACTTTTTGTCCTTTTCTTTTTTACTCCCTTGTTCCATCACCGTTCCCCTTTCCTCCAGCCTGCCTTTACTCCGCCGTCACGTGCACACCACAACGCCTCAAAAATGTTCACCCGTCTCTAGGAACTCACTCTCTCTCAAGGTTGTGTCGTCATTGGGAGATGCGCATGATGTTATGGCAAATCACGAGGCGCAGTTATGACACCAGATCTAAATAACGCATTACAACAGTGACTGAGAATAATACGCATTGGTTGTCTCTCTCTATCTCACATGTCCTCAAGGCAGGGTTTTCTTTCACTCACTGCTTAGACTGCAATCACGCCACGCAGGAATGGGGAGATCAGAGTGTACTAGAAGGGTATCTACTATAACCACATCACAATAACGGTAAAACGAACGCAACATGAGAAACCATTGATACTCAAACAGGATTTACAGCATTACCAAGTGAGTGCACAAGAATCCGCCAGCCTGCTGCTTACTTATATCATGTAGTTATGAGATAAATGGTGCGGTAGGAGTGTTAGGTGTTTAGTCAATGAGTGCAGTGTGCAGTGTTGCTCCCTGTGGTGTGGGTCCCATGGATGTTTACAGATTTTAGTCACATTATCAGCGAGGATCACGTGCATTCTTTTGACTTCAGTGGATGTGAGTGTGCAGAAGCCAAATGGGCGGGGCTAGTCATGCGGGTACCAGGACACTGCACAACATCGCACACACACACACACACACACACACACACACACACACATTGCTTGGTAGCTCAGTGGTAACCTTTCAGCCTTGTTTCAGCCTGTCACTCGGCAGGATGAGGTTCCTGCTCCGCTCTGGGTGCAACGTTTTCACTGATGACCTCCTTGAGCAAGAAGATAGTGTGTGTGATGTTTGGAAGGTCACAGCCTTATTCATAGACCAGGCTGTAATGAACTTTAAGCTCTCTCCGGTAGAGTAATGGCTGGCGATCAAGAGTCCAACGCGTGATCATCAAGACTGTGATGAATGACACACACACACACACACACACACACACACACACACACACACACACACACACACACACACACACACACACACACACAACACACACAACTGTATATTTTATAATCACTTCATTCGCCACAATGGGTAACTTTGAGTGCAAGCATGGTAGAGCAGCGATCACTCAGCACCAGGGAGCCTCAGTGACTGGTCTGTCAGCTGGTGGCGACACCAAGGTCACGGGTGTAACTTTTTTTTCTTCAACCGCAAAAGATGCGACTCATTACGCAGCCGCACTCACTCTGAAAACCAACGCTCCCTGCGCAACACGTTCCCTAGACAATCCATCGCTGACTCATGCCTCACGCTAACCGTAAAAGCCTTGACAAAATATCCCAAGGAGTCACCTTTTGTATTTTCTCCAAACTGCTAAGAGTCAATAGATTGATGGTGACAAGTGAAGAAAGAAACTCGAAGCCCTTTCTCCTCTTCCTCTTTTTCGACACACAAAAGCATTTTGTATGGGGTCAAAGGAACCCGATAACGAGGGAGTGAGTCAAGTTCCAGTTAGTGGTGGCAATGGGTCAGGCAGGGTTGTCGCCGAGCAGGGGCGAGGCCTGGGACGGCGTGGGGGCGCCTCTGCACCACCCTTGGGTAATCGTCTTAGATGATCTGGTGTGACCTTCATCAGCCCTCGCACCGCACGCTGATCACGACCCACACCACCACACCACCACCACCTGCCGAGTGCCCTCACCTGGACACCCCCACACGACGGAACATTTACAATTATGACAAGTGTTTAATAACGTCTTTACAATCACGACTACTGTAACTAACTAAAAGGTTTCATAAGGTAGTGATAACCAATGTTATTGTAATCATTGTTTCATGATGTGTTCAATCAAAATAATTATTATCAGGTTGACACAATATAACGATAATTTGACGGAGTGTTTTATCTCTGACTACACAAATAGAGTATGTCCGGTGACGCCAAGACATGGAGAGTCCGAGTCCGTCCACTCGACCTTTGACCTTACACACCATTGTGTCATGTTTTCCGCTTGTGCGTGGCCTGCTTGGCTGTTTCTTAAGAGCCAACAAAAACAAAATTAACTATGATAAAGACAGCGGGTCACAGCTGTGCCTCAGGATATCTCTCTCTCTCACACACACACACACACACACACACACACACACACACACACACACACACACACACACACACACACAGTTTAATGACGAGCCGAGGCATCGTGGTGTGGTTAATCACTCCACTATTGTGGTTTTTGTGCTCAGACCAAAACCAGCAAACCGCAAAAGAACCTTCAGAGGCAGGGAGTGGCGGGCATCGGGGGAATAGTCATTAAGTTTAGCCTCGCTTGTACCCACGCTGATTCAGGTCTTAATATTGACAGTAATGACGATAATAGCCCATGATATATGTTTCTTATTTTTTCCACAGCAGCAAGTGACAATCCCTGGCGTGCCTGTCACCGAGGCAGTGATGCCCATTCCTAAAGTAGTTGGCTTCAACCTCCATATCAGCACTTCATGGCATGATGACTTATGTACGTGATAAGTAGATGCAACTACGTGATTATCTAATTACAGGGAGTAAGGGAGGTTAACAGAGACTGAGGCTAATTCTGAAGAGTGCGTTATGATCACTTCTGAGAAGCAACGAGAAAGAATTGTCCAAATTCCGTTTTACATCTCTCTCTCTCTCTCTCTCTCTCTCTCTCTCTCTCTCTCTCTCTCTCTCTCTCTCTCTCTCTCTCTCTCTCTCTATCTATCTATCTCTTTCTGACACACAAAAATACACACACACACACACGAGAGAGAGAGAGAGAGAGAGAGAGAGAGAGAGAGAGAGAGGAGAGAGAGAGAGAGAGAGAGAGGAGAGAGAGAGAGAGAGAGAGAGAGAGAGAGAGAGAGAGAGAGAGAGAAAAAAAAAGAAGAATGAGCGGATGGATGGATTGATGGAGGAGAGAGAGAGAGAGAGAGAGAGAGAGAGAGAGAGAGAGAGAGAGAGAGAGAGAGAGAGAGAGAGAGAGAGAGAGAGAGAGAGAGAAGGGGAGAGGAGGACGGTAATAACAATAAAGCGCAAGTAGACACAATTTGGCCCTCGTAGTGCTACTTCCGGAGGAGGGGAAGATCATCAGGAAATGGGGTGTGAGACCGACGGAGGGAGAGAAGGGAAGAGGGAGGGAGGAAAAGAGGAAGGGAGACGAGGCGCAGAACCCTCCCTGGAAGCGGGCGCTGTAAGGAGAGGAAGGAGTCTATGGGAGGAGGGGAGGGGAGAGAGTGAATGGGATGAGTTGGAGGAACGGGGAGGGGAAGGGGGAGGGGGAGGAGGAGGAGGAGGAGGAGGAGGAGGAGGAGGAGGAGGAGGAGGAGGAGGAGGAGGAGGAGGAGGAGGAGGAGAGGAAAAGGGACTCTTAGCTGACAGTGACTACATTACAAAATTATTCCCGTGACGCAATACAAAATGCAGACGGAATATTTCATAAAAGATTGACGTCACCGCGCAGTCACGACAACGCAAACCCTCCTTCAGCAGTGTAGGGGGAAGGTGACGAAGGGTCGGTGAGGCCTGCAAGCCATACTGGAGAGGTGCGTCTGCGTTCTAGTGTAACAAGGTAGTACAGGTGGTGGTGGTGGTGTTGAAACTGATGTGTCCTGGCTTAAGAAGTCCATAGGTACTAAATAGGTGATTTACATTATAAATCAGCAGACTGTCTTTACTAATGTGAGGTGCACGCCTAAGCATTGGTGTCATTATCCTGGTAAGCATAGCTGTACACACTCACCGCAGTGTATGTTTAGCGTGAGAGTCGCTAAGCCATGTTAAGCGTGTAGGGACACACACACACACACACACACACACACACACACACACACACACACACACACACACACACACACACACACACACACGCCACTGATATTTAAAAAAAATAATTAATAGAAAGAAATTAATGAAACAGTAGAGGCATGTTTACCATCAATCGAGTGAGCCTCGGCAGGGGCGTGGGGCGTCTTGCCACTCCCTTTGCTACTTAGAGGAAGAGGATGCGCGAGAGGAAGGTTCCTGCAGACCCCGAGCAGGTCTTCATACTAAACTTTGACCCTAATCTTGATATAAGGTATTTTACATCCATTGATGCTGAAATAATATGTTTCTGTTATCACGTTCCTAGCGTGTCAAGGCTTCTCGGCTGTCTAATGAAAGGCATGTTATCATTATAAGTAATAAGGAGCTCCATAGCAACAAGGATCCTATTGATAAACATTTCTTTTTGCAACACCCAGTCCGCTCTACACTTAGACTCGTTTCTAACAACACCAAAACGGGTGTGACTCGGCATCTTCCCCCTTAGCAGCGGTCGTGAGCAAGAAACTGACCGGGAGATTCTGTTCAACTAAGACGATCACAATGACTGGCCCGCCCCAAGCCCTGACCGGCATGCACGGCCCCGCAGCGCAGACCAGAGACCCTCCCGTGCCCTTCCTGAACTCGTAGGAAGATAACTGTGAGTTTTTCATCATACGTCCTACTTGCTGGAATACAGTAGGCAGGAGGGACATTCAAGTAGCGACGGGGTGCCTGAGGAAGGGTAGGGTGGGATGGGGCGGGGATGGTGCACGTCCGTCCGAGGGGCGGCGACCATGCCTTGACGGATGCACGACGGAGCGCCACTCAGTCCTCAGCCGGGGAGGCGTAATGGAGGGAAGGCGAGGACGGGCGGGGAGAGGGAGGGAAGATGAGCGTGAGTGAAGGGTGAGGAAGAATAAGAAATAGTAATAACAAGAGAACCGAGAGAAACGGCAGGAGGGAGGGAGTGGGAAGGAGGGGGGGGGGGCAGAAAGCGAGGGTAGGATGAGGGGCGTCACGCGTCACTGACAGAGGGGAGGCTAATGACGCCCACCGCACACACACGCACACACATACACACACACACACACACACACACACACACACACACACACACACACACTTAAACGACAGCAACATGATCATACAACGTGCTAACACTAAATAGTACTCCCCAGCCCTCTGTGCTCTGGCTTCTACTCCTTCACCCTCCCCGCCGCACAGTATACACAGTGCCAAACATGACACTGTTATATGGGTATTGTGATCCATCTCCGCGCGAGGCACTTCCCTAGACGAGACCCGGGAAGCGGCCACGGGCTGTCACACGCCGTGATAACTGAGTATGAGAAGGAGGGTGAACGACAGCGGGAGGACTCAAGTGAAACTGGCGAGGGGGAAGGGGAACTAGCAAGCAATCACTCAATTAATCCATTCTTGTGCAGATGAACGGGCGCGGCGGGGTGCTGGTGGGGCGGAGAGTTGCAGGTGGCTGGCTGATGCACCATTGAAACTCATCTGTGGTGTACTACATGGGTTTTGGGAACACAGTACATCAACTTGTGCGACACAAAGACCCGCTACTGAAACATAATCCGTGCCGCCGACACATCAGCCACTGAAATAAGTTCCCTCATGACATTTCAGCAAGAGTCCTCCTGCCCTAATACTACATCCTTCCTGCTCCTTATCATGGTAGTCCTTGCTCGCTTACTAAGCCTCACCCAGGGTCGTGGGAATGTTAGTGGGCAGCGGGCAAGGTCATGGTGGGAAAGGAAACAGTGCCCGTAGTCTAAACTCTAAGGAATAAACACGACGCTCCGATATCTTAACACTACATCAATATTATACCAATGGCCGCTGAGGGATGCCCAGCTTAGGACGAACGACCTTCTCGAGGAGAATATGATGAAGACGGACGTGAGGCGAGGGAAGAGCGGCGGCCTACAGTAAGCACGGCGGAGGGAACAAAATATCGGCTGTCGATTCCTATTGCGGCGTCTACAGTTTGACGCCAAGGAAGTGGAGGGAGCTGAGGGGTGGGATGACATGAGGGGAAGCGAGTGACCGTCTCCAACCAGCCTAGATTCCTATCACTACCATTATCAGGACCGATATGACACCCCCAACGCCACCACCACTACCATAAACACTACTTCAGCACCACACCACAGACACACCCATGCCAATACCTCCTCCCACCCCCCGCCAGCCGTCGCCCCGCATGAGTTCGTTGGATCACTCACAATCTCAGACCACAATCACTAAATTGGTGCAAATAGAGCGGCAAACTATGGCGGGAAGAGGGGTGTGAATGGGTCTTTTGGGAGCAGCGGCGACGGGGTGCGGACGAGAGACAAGGGGGAAATAAAGAGCAGAGGGAAGTGCGGCCAAATAACATCACTTATTCCTACGGGAAAAAAAAAGAAAAAAAGAAAAAGAAAAAAAGAAAAATAAGTACAGTGCAGGGGAAGAAGAGTGGTGTACGGGGAGGGTGGGCAAGGGATAGTAGTGGTGAGGGGTTAGAGATGAGGGCAGTGAGATGCAAACTTTTTGAAAGGGACTCCCACACTGTACAAGCCCGCATCGATTATCCATTCCTTCTTTCTTCAACTATTCGAAGGGATTTAAGGAGAAAATCTACTAACATTGAACTTCTTAACACGATCCCAAACCAAAGCATAAGTGAACACCATGTTTAAGACGAGACCCGTTAGGCATACTTCTGTTACCCTGGGGGGAGAGAGAGAGAAAGAGAGAGAGAGAGAGAGAGAGAGAGAGAGAGAGAGAGAGAGAGAGAGAGAGAGAGAGAGAGAGAGAGAGAGAGAGAGAGAGAGAGAGAGAGAGAGAGAGAGAGAGAGAGAGACTGTCCTCTTCGCTAACCATAGTCAACTATACAAAAATCCACGACTAATACAGGAATACAAGCAGGTTAGATTAGGTAAGGCATGATGATGATGACGACGACGACGACGACAAGAGTGAATACAGTGTGAACGACGAGAAGAGATCGACATTTAATTCCTCTTATTAGCATGAAAAAAAAGTAAAGCTGTATGACTAATCCATGAGACTAATAAGCAAGTTTGACATAAGGGAAAACCACAATGAAGCAATACACACACCCTAACTAGGAGGGGTAAGGGTGGGGCCGGAGGGAAGGGAAGTGAACAAACAAGACAGAAAAGAAGTCATTAATGAAGTCAGGTTTGCCTCCTAGCGACGCGTGTCACTAAATGTATACGTAATTAAGTCGACACACCTAGCATGGGGACGGCAAGTACAGGTAACTGATAACTACTATGTCACCACTCTTACCACAACCCTCCCCCCCACCCCCCACCCCCCACCCCCCACCGCCTACCACAAGACCACGAAGGTGTAACTTAGTGGTTGTTGCATTTCCTTCCGTAGTCTTTGAGTCACCATTAAAAACGTCACGCAGGATTTAATACAGTCACATGACCCTGTATAGTGTATAGCTTACACACGAATCAAAGGCCAAGCTTACCATGCGTCAGCGGAGAGACATATGACAGTCTCAGCGTCGGCTTCAGTTACTTATCTTAGTAAACTTGTCTGATATACTAACTCTGAGTTTTAGAGCAGTGAAAAGCGTGTTAAGCTCATGATAAGATTAATGTGAGTTTTGCAAGACTGTGGACTGCAGCATCAAGTCACTGTAGTGTATATTCTTACTTACATATTGTCTTGACTGCAGAAATAAATATTTTTTTTCTAATTACATTAGCTAGTAATTTTTTTCGTTTACCATCTTACACCAATAAGTAACTTATTTTATTAATCAATATTCCTCACCCTGTCCCCATACATGATTTAAAAATAAATAATTTAACACAGTATTTGCCTCCAGAAGTAATGACAAGGACAAGTGTGATGCAAGTCACGTCACGTATGGAGTGTGTGTGTGTGTGTGTGTGTGTGTGTGTGTGTGTGTGTGTGTGTGTGTGTGTGTGTGTGTGTGTGTGTGTGTGTGTGTGTGTGTGTGTGTGTGTGTGTGTGTGGTGTGTGTGTGTGTGTGTGTGTGTGTGTGTGTGTGTGTGTGTGTGTGGTGTGTGTGTGTGTGTGTGTGTGTGTGTGTGTGTGTGTGTGTGTGTGTGTGTGTGTGTGTGTGTGTGTGTGTGTGTGTGTGGTGTGTGTGTGTGTGTGTGTGTGTGTGTGTGTGTGTGTGTGTGTGTGTGTGTGTGTGTGTGTGTGTGTGTGTGTGGTGTGTGTGTGTGTGTGTGTGTGTGTGTGTGTGTGTGTGTGTGTGTGTGTGTGTGTGTGTGTGTGTGTGTGTGTGTGTGTGTGTGTGTGTGTGTGTGTGTGTGTGTGTGTGTGTGTGTGTGTGTGTGTGTGTGTGTGTGTGTGTGTGTGTGTGTGTGTGTGTGTGTGTGTGTGTGTGTGTGTGTGTGTGGTGTGTGTGTGTGTGTGTGTGTGTGTGTGTGTGTGTGTGTGTGTGTGTGTGGTGTGTGTGTGTGTGTGTGTGTGTGTGTGTGTGTGTGTGTGTGTGTGTGTGTGGTGTGTGTGTGTGTGTGTGTGTGTGTGTGTGTGTGTGTGTGTGTGTGTGGTGTGTGTGTGTGTGTGTGTGTGTGTGTGTGTGTGTGTGGTGTGTGTGTGTGTGTGTGTGTGTGTGTGTGTGTGTGTGGTGTGTGTGTGTGTGTGTGTGTGTGTGTGTGTGTGTGTGTGTGTGGTGTGTGTGTGTGTGTGTGTGTGTGTGTGTGTGTGTGTGTGTGTGTGTGTGTGTGTGTGTGTGTGTGTGTGTGTGTGTGTGTGTGTGTGTGTGTGTGTGTGAGAGAGAGAGAGAGAGTGCATCGTAGTGGGTGGTTGGTTGGTGTGGTCCTGCGTGGCGGGGCAGGAAGGAGGTGAAACAATGAAAGGTAGTGCAACTAGTTCATGTTTCTTCCTATATACCAGCATACTGAATTTTTTCCCTGTTTTTGCTTCCAATTTACCTGACCACAATATACTAGAGAACATAAATATGGAGAACACACGTTCCTATTATGTAGTGCCACAAGGCATAATAAAATAAAAGAAAAAAAAAACATTAATCAACGCTTCCTTCATTTCTCTCCTAACAGAATAGTACAATGCTACTTCCTCTTTCAGTATATTCAATTGCATAATACCTCAAAAAATACATAAATAAATAAACAAGGATAAATAAATGCAAGGTTACTTCCTCTATCCAAACTCTTTTGACCTCCATCTAACACCCATAAAATTCCTTTGTAGCACTTCCTATAACATTGCGTGGCCACAACCTGCCAAGTCACCCCGACCCTCCCCACCACCCCGCCCTGCACCGCCCAAATGGGGAAGAGGATGCGGGACGAGAGGAGGCTGAGGCAACACCTTTTACGGGCAACCAGTGCCCATGTTGAGACTCTTCCCTGTACCCTCATCTCTCTGTACTTGTTGCTCGCCCTTCCTACCCCTGACCCGCCCGTGGGAGTGAACACTGTCACCCCGCACCACTACACGAGTTAGTTAGTGCAATTCTATGACACGTTGGTAGTCGTGCCGTATGATGAGGTGATTCTTAAGTGGTTTGTTTGGACGTAATAAGTGTTTTGATGTCTGTTATGATACTGTCTCGAGATAAGATCGTCAGCCCTTCTACGAACTTACGTTTAGTGTGAGGTGGAAGAAGCAACTTCAATTTTTTTCTTCTAATAATCAGCGGTTCAGTTTTTCGCTCGGTTATCATGTGTATCAGAGCTCAGTGACTTCATAATTTCTTGCCGCCTCGGTGAATATAATAAATAAGAATTTATGCTGAACGAAAAACATCGCAAATTCAACAAAGGTTAGCACGTTTAAACTTTACCTAATTCCTCTTCCTGAAATAAATGAATAACAATAATAATGATAGATCCCACCCGGACGCACCACCAACACCAGCCCCCCCCCACCACCACCACCACCACCACGCACTTCCTTACACTTAAGCAGAAAGTCTGACTAACGCTTTATGTCCTGTGTTTGATTAGTGACTTTTATGGCCGGCCTGAGTCACAGTGAGGAAGTGCAGAGGTGTTAATCGATGTTGTAATTAATTCCACCAGTAACGCCACCCTCCTGCTGCCCTCTCACTGCTCCTCCACACTGTTCACAACACAAAAAATTCTCCTTCTTTTCTTCCTTCTTTTCTATTTTTTCTTTTATCATGAAATACGAAACAATTTCACAGCTAATGAAAACTCTGCCTCAATATGGAAGCACGTAGATCACACTTGTTACATTTCTCAATTTCCTAACACCTACACACGCGGGTTCTATAGTACTGTGGATCCACCTGTCGGCGAGGTTCGCTTAAGATTATCTGAAGCCAAATTTTCAAACCGCCTATGAAAATACATACATTATGTACACTATTATGAAAAGGGAACAATATGACAATAAGGCCTTTTTTTTTTTTCCTGAATAGAGAATCCTGAGGGCGCTGAAGGATATCTGAGGAATGACGGAGGTGGTGGTGGTGGTGAGTGGGGGTTTGATGCAACGTTTGGCTAAGACCCACAAGGACGAATTTTTTTTTTATACATTAAAAGGGTACCGGCCAGGGACAGTCAGAAATAGGTATATATATATATATATATATATATATATATATATATATATATATATATATATATATATATATAAATCCCGCTTGTCGCCAGACCCTGTACAGAGGACAGTAGGAGAAATAGGGGCATGAAAAGTGTCTTGACACTCCTCTTTTGAAAGACTTCAAGTCATATGCATGTGGAAAAACAGACAAAGGAAGCGAGTTCCAGAGTTTACCAGTGTAAGGGATGAAAGAGTGAAGATACTGGTTAACTCTTGCATTAGAAAGATGGACAGAATAGGGATGAGAAGAAGTAGAATGCCTTGTGCAGCGAGGCCGCGGGAGGGCTGGAGGCATGCAGTTAGCAAGTTCAAAAGAGCAGTCAGCATGAAAATAGCGGTAGAAAAGAGATAAAGTCAGTTAAGGAGGAGAGTTGATGAGACGAAAAACTTTAGACTCCACCCTGTTTAGTAAAGGTGTGTGTGTTGAACCTCCCCACACATGAGAACCATACTCCATCCCTAAAAGAGGATGACCAAGATTCAGTTAACTTAGAGGCATTCTTCTTCCCGTTACTGCACCACTGTCCCGAGCTGCTCTACTACATCTTTTAATTGTAATCTCCAGCAAGCCTTGTGCAGGAAGGAACAAAACCTGATTAATGCCAAGGTAGAGGTAGTGAGTCACTCCTTTCTTATTCGTGTATTTGACATATTTATGACATATTCATGACACATCATGACGTGTAGAATCTGGTCCGTTGTCTTTGGGACTTGACTGATATTTTCTATCACTACACCAAGCTACATTTTCGTGCGCGCTCATATATACACAAAAAAAGTAAATATGAATAGGCAAATCGGTAAGGTTATCTCTATTTGAGTAAAATGTTTTGCTTAGAACAGAAAAAAGTGCCACGTGATAAAAAAAAAAAATCATGCAGCCGGATATCCTGAATTATTTTGTTGCAGAGTTTGGTTATCTTATCTGCAACACGTCTGGATGCACAGAGTAAAAATCTTCCTTACGTAGATACACTTTGCTATCACTAATACAAGAATAAGACGCTGTTTGTATGTTATAAGTGAGCACCATTCACGGAGGCGGCACACGAAAGCAGTAATTAAACTTACATTAGCACACTGGAGCCTTGAGCGGCAATCAGTGACAACCATGTGCAAGGCTGTTAGCAAGGACAACACGCCATGCCATCAAGTGCTATACCTTCAGAAAGGATCGTGATTGGCCTCGTTAGAGTTATGGAGTTGCTTGGGAGACTCAAGGGGAAAAATACCAGACACATTATTTAATGGAATACCGTTGGCTGTTTATTTATGTATTTATTTTTTTTGTCCAAGCTTATTTGCTGCTGAAGGAGAACGTTGATGATTGAAAGGCAGACTCCTCTACTATGATCTAGTTCAGTCCACTCCTTCAGTACCAAACCTCATTTAAAACATTTGATAGAAAGACGAGGGTCGTTTAGCGAGGACTTCTGCCGGCTATGTTCAAGGGTGTGGCAACGGCGGACACCGAGACAAATTAATCACTGTGGTAATTTTGGGTACATGAAACTTGACGCTGACGCTCGAAGACACGTCCACGCTCGGCACTGACAGAATGCACGTGTGTGGTGAAAGTGATGGCCCCGGACCCTCCCCTCCCAGGCCTGGACTGCTGCTGGGTTTTTTTTGTGTCAAGCATCACGGGAGACGGACGACAGGGCATTGACTTGACAGAATGAAACCACTATACCAACCCTATTTACTTTATTTATTATTATTATTATTATTATTATTATTATCATGTATATTTATTATATATTTTTTTACGCTACCTGAGAACCGGCCAATAGTAACAAAAAACGTTATAAAAAAGGCCCACTTGTGATTGTCGGTTCCCTAAAGATGAAAGAGTAACAAAAAAAGGGAAGCCAAATTAAAGTTGCAGGTGTCTTGATACTCCTCGCTTAAATTAGTTTAAGTCGTGGGAAGGTGGAAATACAGATTCAGGTAGAGTGTTCCAGAGTTTACCAGTAGAAGGGAAGAAAGAGTGAAGATACTGGTTAACTCTTGCATAAGTTGGGTGGACAGAATAGGGATGAGAGTGACTAGAAAATCGTGAGCGGCGAGGCCACGGGAGGGGGGAGGCATGCAGTTAGTAAGTTCAGAAGAGCAGTTAGCATGAACATAACGGTAGAAGATAGCAAGAGGTGTAACATTGCGGCGGAGTGTAAAAGGTTGAAGACAGTCAGTTAGAGGAAGGGAGTCAATAAAACGAAAAGCTCTTGACTCAACCTTGTTTAGCAACTCTGTGTGCATGGAGCCCCCATACGTGAGATGCGTACTCCATACAGGGGCAGATAAGGCCCCTGTACAGAGTCAGCAACTGGTAGGGAGAGAAAAACTGGTGGAGACGACACAGGACACCTAACTTCTTGAAAGCTGATTTAGCAAGAGAAGAGATATGAGACTTCCAGTTAAGAGTTTTAGTAAAGGATAGCCCAAGGATGTTCAGTGTAGAAGAGGGGAACAAGTGTAAGGGATGGGATAGCTGTCTGGAAGATTTTGTCGAGTGGATAGATGAAGGAATTGAGTTTTTGAGGCATTGAACAGCACAATGCTTTCTCTGCCCCAATCTGAAATTAAGGAAAGATCAGAAGTTAGGCGCTCTGTGGCGTCATCACGTGAGTCATTTACCTGTTTCTGGTTTGGGCGTCTGGAGAAAGACTTGAAGTGCAAGGTAGAGTCATCAGCATATGAGTGGATAGGACACTGAGTAAGATTGAGAAGGTCATTGCCGAATAATAGCAAAAGAGTGGGTGATAGAACAGAACCCTGTGGAACACCACTATTGATAGGTTTAGGGGAAGAATAGTGGCCGTCTACTACAGCTGCAATAGAACGGTCAGAAAGGAAATTAGAGATGAAGGAGCAGAGAGAAGGATAAAAACCGAAAGAGGGAAGTTTAGAAATCAAAGCTTTGTGCCAGACTCTATCAAAAGCTTTTGATATGTTTAAGGCAACAACAGAAGTTTCACCGAAACTCCCAAAAGAGGATGACCAAGAGTCATTAAGGAAAGCCAGAAGATCACCAGTAGAGCGTCCAAATCGGATGCCGTACTGACGATCAGATAGAAGGTTGTGAGCGGATAGATGCCTCTGAATCTTCCTGTTAAGGACAGACTCAAAGACTTCAGAAAGGCAGGAAATCAAAGCAATAGGACGGTAGTTTGAGGGATTGGAGCGGTCATCCTTCATTGGAACAGGTTGTATATAAGCACTCTTCCAGCAAGGATAGGTGGAAGTTGATAGGCAAAGACGGAAAAGTTTGACCAGGCAAGGTGCGAAAACGGAAGCACAGTTTTTGAGAACAATAGGAGGGACTCCATCAGGACCATATGCCTTCTGAGGGTTAAGGACAGCGACGGCATGAGAAACATCATTACGAAGGATTTGAATATTTGGCATGAAGTAGTCAGAGTGTGGTGGAGAAGGAGGAATAAGCCCAGCATCCAATGTGGAGTCGTCAGCAAAAGTTTGAGCGAAGAGTTCAGCTTTAGAGACAGGACGGCAGGGGTGCCATCTGGGTGAAGTAAGGGAGGGAAAGATGAAGGAAATAAATTGTTGGAGATATTTTTGGCTAGATGCCAGAAGTCACGAGGAGGATTAGAACTGGAAAGATTTTGACATTTCCTATTGATGAAGATGTGTTTGGCTAGTTGGAGAACAGATTTGACGTGATTCCGGACAGAAATATAAAGAGTGTGAGTATCGGGGGATGGAAGGCTAAGGTACCGTATGTGAGCCACCTCTCTATCATGGATAGCACGAGAACAAGGTTTGTGAGCTTTGGGGCTAGAGAAAGTGTGTGGGATGTACGCTTCCATGCCAGAGACAATAATCTCCGTTATGCGTTCGGCACAAAGTGATGGATCTCTGACACGGAAGCAGTAATCATTCCATGGACAATCAGAATAGTACCTCCTTAGGACATGCCACTTAGCCGAGGCATAATGCCAGAAGCATCTCCGCTTCGGTGGGTCTTGAGGCGGCACTGGAGCGATAAGGCAAGATACTGAAATAAGGCGGTGATCGGAGGAGCCCAACGGAGAGGACAGTTTGACAGAGCAAGCGGAAGGATTAGAGGTAAGGAAAAGGTCGAGAATGTTGGGCTTATCACCAGAGCGGGTCAGGAATACGGTTAGGATGGTGCAGCAGTTGCTCTAGAATCTAGATCATGGAGGATAGTAAAGTTGAAGGCTTGTTCACCAGGTTAGTCATTAAAAGAAGATGAAACCCAAAGTTGATGGTGAACATTGAAAAAACAAGGTATGGAGATCTCAGCAAAAAGAAAGTTAGTTAAGATGTGCTCCACTTTGGAAGCCAAATACTCAAAGAATTTTACATAGTCAGAGGAGTTAGGAGAGCGATAAACAGCACAAAAGAATTTAGTGATAGAGTGACAGTTAAGTCAGTCTAAGCCAGATGGTAAAAAATTCAGAAGATTCAAGGGCGTGGGCATGAGTAAGTTATGTCGTTACGTACGTAGACACAACAGCCAGCTTTAGATAGAAAATGAGACTAGAGAAAGTAAGAGGGAACAGAGTAGGGGCTGCTGTCAGTAACCTCAAACAATTGGGTCTCGGTTAGGAAAAGAATAGTTGAAAGACATAACAGGAAGGTATTGGAAGTGCTACGCCACATAGTGAGCAGCAGTGTGTCATGGGATGAATGGATTCAACAACAACATTTCAATTCGCAGTTCGGTAAATGATTCACCTCACGTGGTTCTGGTTGGCTGTGACATACGACTTCCTCTTCCTTTGTTAAACAGCAACCCACAGCCAATATACAATTTTGAGAATTACGTTCAGTTACGTCAGGCAGATTTTCAGTGCATTCACAAATTTGTCAAGGAAAACCTCGCCGCCTCTCAAGAAACCTTGCTTACTCATCAACATCAACGCGCCTCCACGCCTGACATCATGGTAGGAGACATTCTTTTCAGCAAAGTGCAAGACCGTCACTCAAAACTGGACGCAAAACTCGAGGATCCTCTTCAAGACATTACATGATAACAAATTGAAAGTGTTAGATCTGAGGACACTGGAAGACAAATGAAATAATGTTGAACTGAAAAAAAAAGTTGCTCGTGGATTACATTTATCAGACTCAATACATAATCTAACTTCCTTGCCACGTCAGGATTCAGCCGAACCCGTTGACTCAGACACACACACACACACACACACACACACACACATTCTTTCTGCACAGTCATCTGATCCTCCTCCTTCCTCCAACACACAGAACATTGGTTCTCACTCAAACATAAACATCCTTTCACCATCACACACACATACACCAATACATCTCAGACCTACACATACATTTTTTATCTTTCTAAATATAAACTCATATAGTATTTCTGCCTATGCGTTTCATGTTTGCATAAACATGTCTATTATGTATGTATGTAGGTATGCATTTATGTAAGATGTTTTCAATATATATACATATATATGTATGTATATATATATATATATATATATATATATATATATATATATATATATTAATATATGTATATATATATATATATATATATATATATAAGAACATAAGAAATGAGGAGACTGCAAGAGGCCAGTTAATGACCTACACGAGGCAGCTCCTTGCCCCCCACCCTTGGAATAATCCAATATTTAGCCATCCCACCTGTCATTCCTATCCATACTCTGATCCAACCGTCTTTTAAAGCTATCTATTGACTCAGCACTTACTACGTGTCTACCCAGCCTATTCCAATCGTTCACCACTCTGTTAGTGAACCAATATCTACCTATGTCTGTCCTGAATCTAAGTTTTTCTAGCTTGTACCCATTTCCACGTGTTCTATCCTGACTACTAAATTCTAAAATCTGATCAATGTTACCCTTATTAATTCCTTTTACCCATTTGAAAACCTCAATCAAATCCCCTCTTGCCCTCCTTCTCTCTAGGGAGTGGAGATTAAGACGTTTTAACCTATCTTTGTAGGGTAAATTTCTCAGCCCCTGAATCATCTTGGTCATTCTTCTCTGGACTGCCTCCAAGGAGCCTATATCTTTCCTATAATAAGGGGACCAAAACTGAGCTGCATAATCTAAGTGGGGTCTTACTAGCGCTAAATACAACCTCAGAATGACCTCAGAACTCCTATTTGTCACACACCTACTAATAAATCCCATTATCTTGTTGGCTCTATTTCTAGCTATAATACACTGTTCCCTGGGGCGCAAGTCACTGCTTATTTGAACTCCTAAGTCCCTCACACTATATGACTTTCCTAAGGTATTGTCATTTAATGTGTAGTCTACAGACCTATTACCTTTACCTACACTCATAATGCTACACTTGTTAACATTAAACTGCATCTGCCATTTCTCTGACCACTCGTACAGCCTATTTAAGTCATCCTGCAGCATCCTAGCATCATCTAAATTCTTTACCGGTCTTCCTATTTTTGTGTCATCGGCAAATTTACTGATATCACTGTTTATTCCTGTCTCTAAGTCATTTATATAGATTATGAATAACAATGGTCCTAGTACTGATCCTTGTGGTACCCCACTAGTGACATTACCCCATTCTGATTTCTTCCCATTAATCTGTACCCTCTGTTCCCTACTAGTAAGCCATCCCCTAATCCACTCTAGTAACTTCCCACCTATGCCATGAGCCTTGACTTTACTTAACAGTCTCCTATGGGGTACTCTGTCAAAGGCTTTACTGAAGTCCAAATAAACTATATCATACTCGTCCCCCTTATCTATGGTTTCAAATACTTTCCTATAGAAGGATAATAAATTTGTCAGGCAGGACTTCCCCTTGCTAAAACCATGTTGACTATGTCTAATTAGCTTGTGTTCATCTAAATGTTTTCT
>JAPQNM010000045.1:1398813-1408813 GCA_029783475.1 Metacarcinus magister | reverse complement strand
TCCTGGAAAAGTTTGGTCAGGGGTTGTGGTGGTTACGGAGGGCGACACACCATGGCTAATCACTGTCATTACGTAGGTGAATACTCAACGCTCACAAAGATGAAATACAGTAAACTTACCGAGACGGCGTGTGACTCCGCAAGCCTTTCGAATGTACACTCAGCAAAAACACTCACCTGAAAGTGGAAGAAAATAAACCGTGAACAAGAGGTATATTGAGGGTAGGTGAAGGAAGTGACTGAGGAGGAGGAGAGGGAAGGCACTCGACTGGACAAACACAAGGAAACTACGACCATAAACGTACTGATTGGGAAAACACTGTGCCGAGGTGTTACTTTGAAGTGAGCCCATATAATAAGTCTTTCTAAGTCTTTCTCGACAGGTGAATAGCTCAAGCAAAGGAGAAAGCTAAAACTAAAAGTGAGAAAAAACTACTTCCTGACACTCCTTCATGATACAAAAAAAAAGATAGGCCACATTTGTAATAGGTTTGCATTCAAATTATATAAGTTTATGTCGTACCAGAGTTCGTCTCTCTCTCTCTCTCTCTCTCTCTCTCTCTCTCTCTCTCTCTCTCTCTCTCTCTCTCTCTCTCTCTCTCTCTCACACACACACACATTAGGTCACGAGAGGATAGTAGGGGAAGTGGAGGAAAGGAGATATGAAGGAGGAGGAGGAAGAGGAGGAGGAGGAGGAGGAGGAGGAGGAGGAGGAGGAGGAGGAGGAGGAGGAGGAGGAGGAGGAGGAGGAGGAGGAGGAGGAGGTCCTTTACATCCAGGGGAATGCGGGTTCACATTACACTAATTATTTTCAGTGCTGTGTACCAAAAAATGATCCCCGGCGCGTGTACAGTGCGAGCAGAGAAGGCACACTTTTCTCCCGGTGAGTGAGGGTGACGTGGGGTGTCATGTGTGCTGGCGTGCTGCACTCCATCTGTGTTGTGCACTGCGGTTTGTGAAATGCACTTCAACGTAAATTTCTAGTGGAGTGTGCAATGCCTTCCCGAAGTTTGTACATGTGTGACAAATACACAATTTTCGGTAATACCTACTTATATTCATAGATGACACACCGATCAGAGGGTCGCGTTCTCACCTCGTATCAGTTACCAACACGGAAACAAAAATAAAGTTCCTATTTCTATAAGAAGATGAAAATATACAAGTTTCCGATATCTCCTACATTACATTTACTATAACTACTTACTTGTCCCCATACCCCTACCCCTACCCCGTCCCTTTAACACCGATCGCCGTGAGGTTAATGGACGCCAGGGGGCAATGTCCTCCCTCCGTTGTATTACTGAAATTAAGTCTTTAAAACGGGTGGAAGTGGACGTCCTTGAAGTGACGGGTGGGCGCAGGGGCGGGACAAGGCCGCTGCCCATCTTCCCATGCACCCCCCCCCCAACCCCAGACCCATCCGTGTGTGTGTGTGTGTGTGTGTGTGTGTGTGTGTGTGTGTGTGTGTGTGTGTGTGTGTGTGTGTGTGTGTGTGTGTGTGTGTGTGAGAGAGAGAGAAAAATAAAAAGAGAGAAAAATGTAGAAGAGGAGGAGGAGTAATAAAAGTAGCAGTAGTAGGGCGAAAACATCAACAACGACAAGATAGAAGGAACACGCAGAAACAAAGGAAGAACAAACAACAGCACACATGTTGGCCCTTACCAGGCTGTTTGAGATAAACTGTTCTATCTAATATAAAGTGAAAGGCACAGCACAGCACAGTAAAGGCGAAGGAGGAGGAGGAGGAAGCTCATCGGCCACATGCTCACTCTAGCAAATTGAAAGCGTAGGCGAGTGATCAGCTGCCACTGTCATGCCGTTCCCGCCACACCCTCTCGCCGCCTCCACACCCTCTTTCCTACCATAATATTTGATCAAGTCCAGCATTACCATATGAATCCAGTTTCACATATCTTTACTGTAAGTGTAAGGGGTGTGTAGTGGTATCTTATTGTTGGGCTGTATTTGTAATCTACCATGGTCAGCTATTACCCTTCTCCAAAGAGCTCAGAGTACATAGAGACGGATCTATGGGTAAGGTTGAGACCTCTCTCACATCACGCATTCTCATTCCCTTGCTCAAGCAGGACAGTAACCGCTTCGTCAGGGAAAAATCCTTGGCGACCTGAGCACAGGTCGAACCCACGCCTGCCGGGTGACAGGCGAAGTCGATACCACTCAACCATGGGAGTGGTATATGTGTGTGTGTGTGTGTGTGTGTGTGTGTGTGTGTGTGTGTGTGTGTGTGTGTGTGTGTGTGTGTGTGTGTGTGTGTGTGTGTGTGTGTCCTTTCCACGTCAGCGCCACCACAGTGATTGGCCATGTCACAAAACAGCACACGGTGCCCCTTGTGGCCATGGACGCACGGCTGCCCAAACTCTCCCTCCCTGACAAGAGTTAAAGATACATCTCCGCTGCATTAACCATTACGCGTGTAAACCAATATAGACATGGAAGTTAAGGGAAGTATATGGCGGCCAAACGCTTCCAGCCGAGATTAAGCTGAATACTCACTTTCTCAGTCTGGACAGAGCAGGGAAATGTGTGGCGATCTGAGCATGGCAACACATCTGTCTGACCTACAGCTCTGAACACGGGTGACTCTGACCGCCTAACCGGCACTGCAGTGGACCCTTTCCCTTCACTAACCCACTAGTTCCACTCACTGGCACTCGGAAGCACACCTCAGCTGCGCGACAAAGGACGGATACATTTTTTTTGGCTCCCTCCAAGACTTTTACACGTCTCCGATTAGCTAATATTTATTGACACACAACCCCGAGTTTTGCTGACAGTTACGAGTGGTTTGAGTCAAAAAATGGTGCACATGGACAACAAAGAAGCCCAGTTTGTGAACAGCTGTGCTTGTGATGGCGCGCAGTGATGCGAGTCGCTGCAGCGACAGGGAGACCAAGTGAAAGTGATGACCTCTAAAGGCGGGGTCACGTGACCCAGCCCAAGGGAATACACTGTCCAGACCAGCTTGCGTCACCTATATCGTCTTCTTCTGTAGGGTAACTGTTCCTCGCTTCATCATGAGTCCCAGCACGGGGTCACACACTCGGTCCTCGGAGTTGCTCACCCGGACGGCTCATTGGGACGGCATTTGGCACAGAGAAGCCTCAAGGACGCATGACTTTACTTTCTATTCACAGTATAGTTCGCTTGCAGATTCAGTCAGCCTCCTGAGTCTAGCTACTTGTTAGCTTTGGTGGACGTTTAAGATAATCTACTTAAAACACGCTAGCATACAGTGTCTAGGCTACCAAAACCTCCAGACACCAAAACAAGAAATTAATTAATTTCAGTAAAGTACGCACTGAAAAGAACTTGTCCAGAATATTTCCACTGAATTATGTCACGTTAGACAGACAGGCAGGCAACCCCAAAGCGAACTGAGTGCTGCCAACCATCATGGAGGCGGACAGGTCAAAACAAACTTGTTTATTGACAAAGCACCTATGTCCAGGACTCCCTTAAGACCAAGTGTGAAACACGTGCACGGAAAAACAGTATTCATCGAGTTACAGGATACGTTTATGTAACACTAGGTGGGTCATCACCAAACCACATAGAACAACAGTGAGCATGCCTGTGGGATACACCAAACTGTGACACTTGCGGAAGGAAAGCACACAACGCATTACTTGAAAGAGTATGACGCGTCGACAACATCTCATTCGACGAGCCATTGAGGATATTAGGTCATGATGCTACACCACTTAGAAAGTCACGTACGAATGCTCGTATTTACAAAGCTTCGTAAATAGTTATTATGTAAGCTGTTAATGGTAGGGATAGGGACTGAAAATATGACGAAATGCTGTTGCTGTTACTGCTGCTACTGCTACTGGTGCTGTTGCTGCTGCTGTTACACATACATACATACATACATACATACATACATACATACATACATACATACATACATACATACATACACACACACACACACACACACACACACACACACACACACACACACACACACACACACAGACACACACTCTCTCTAACATAGGGAGAGGGAGAGAGAGAGAGAGAGAGAGAGAGAGAGAGAGAGAGAGAGAGAGAGAGAGAGAGAGAGAGAGAGAGAGAGAGAGAGAGAGAGAGAGAGAGAGAGAGAGAGAGTGTGTGTGTGTGTGTGTGTGTATATATATATATATATATATATATATATATATATATATATATATATATATATATATATATATATATATATATCACCATGATCAGCTTCTGGAGGCCACTCCAGGACAAAGGCCTCCCTGACCCTTCTCCATTCATCTCTGTCAGATGCCTGTCTATTCCAAGTTACTCCAACACAATTTCCTATCTCATCTCACCATCTAGTTGTCTGTCTGCCCTGCCTTCTTTTAGCATCCCTGGGTTGCCATTATTACTCTAACAGCCCATCTATTATCACTTCGTTCCCTGATGTGTCCTGCCCGTGTCTACTTTCTTCATTTAATTGTACTCAAGATGTGTGTTGAGCTTTGGTCTGCTTCTAATCCATGATGCTGTCTTCCTATCTCACCATGTTATATCAAACATTATTATCTCCATTTCCTTTTGGGCACTTTGAAGTTTTCGTTCCAGGACTTTCCAAGACTCCAGGTTTCTGATTCATAAGTTAGAACAAGTACAATGCATTGATTATATACTTTTTTCTTCAGTGATAATGGGAGATTACTTTTCATAACATTGTGTTGCCTACCAAACTCACTCCATCCCATCCTTATTCTTCTCTTGATTTATTTTCATTGATCTGGAAATGCAACAATTTTCTATCCTAAGTAAATGTATTCCTGGACATATTCTATTCCTTCATCATACCAACAGATACCAAAGTAATAGTTATAAACCAATAGGTGTTCTAGTGTCTGTTCTTCTCATGTGTCATCTATTATAGTTTCAAGGTTTGGTATGTAATTATTGAACATCACTATAATTTCTTCATGTAAATATTTAAACTCAATTTCTGTCTTTCTCTGTGCAACTGCAAAATAATTTGATGTAACTCGTATGTCGATTCGCTCATTAGAACCATATTATTAGGAAACTTAAGACTATTTAGAAATTCTCCATATATCTGAATTCCTGATTGTTCCCATTCCGAGTACTTGAAAAACCTTTTCTAAAACTGCCGTTATTATTTAAGGAGAAAACATGTCGCCTTGTCTGACCCTTTTCAGTATTGGAATTTTATGGCTGACCATATACAGCTTTATAGTGGCAGTGTTTTCCCTATAGTGAGTGTGTGTGTGTGTGTGTGTGTGTGTGTGTGTGTGTGTGTGTGTGTGTGTGTGTGTCTATATATATATATATATATATATATATATATATATATATATATATATATATATATATACACTATATAATGGACACCTTTGCGGTAGCCTGTGATATATGTATAAAGAGTAATAACCGTGCCCTGGGCCGCACTTCCAAGGAGACACCTGAAGGAGGGGCGGCGCCACAGCATTATGCTGCAACTAAAGTTGTCCCGACTTCCCGTGAACCTGAGAGCCGACCCTCTGGCGCCAAGGTTTTGGCAACTTCCCAGGCCAGCCTTCACCTCCCAGCCGCCTTTTCCTCGCCCCCACTACCTGCCTCACCCATCATCTCACCTACTGCTTCACTTGACGCCTATGGCTGCCTTCACACACCCCACCCACGTCATGGCTGAAACGACTCAATATTTACCACTGCTCGGAAGCGACTGATTTAAGCCACGTTTTCTGTTTGATCAATGAAAAATGTACAGTAGATTTGTGGATTATTTACTTAGACTTTTTTGAAAATTTTAAATGTATTTCCGCGTAATGCAGCGTTATATCCCAATATGTTCACATAATGATTAACAACAAGCTAATAAAGACAAGGAAATCCTCTCACTTATAACTACTTTGTGCGACACTTTTAAGCAGCTGACCTGTGGTTTTCTTGCTGTTAATGCACACGTGAAAATAATAGGTTACTTCATAGTATGTATTATACAAGAGACTTGCTCATCACACACAGTGTTCGCACCCACACCAGTAATTGAACCAAGATACAATGAGTACAAGTCATTGATGATACAATATGGTGTTTACTTTTTAGAGTTTATCTGCTTTGAACACTGTCACTGTTTCCATCAATCATTGTACAGTCACATATTAACTTACCATTTTTATTATTCATCATCATTACTTTGTTATTGTTTGAATATTGTTTGTTATTATCATTATTATTATCATTACTATTATCTTTATCATCATATCTATTATCATTATTATAATTATTATTATTACTATTACTATAATCACTATTCAGCCCTGTGGTTGGGTTACAAGAATTATACAACTGTACAGTCGAATTTATTACATCATCTATTACTAACAGGAAATAATCATTACGTTCACGCCGTTAAAAAATAGTTATATTTTCTAGTTTATTAACAAATTTATTTTACATATATTCATGTTTTTTTTTCCCCCTTCCAGGTAGCATGGCTTGAACCCCCTCCTCTGCCTTGCCCTTCTCAAGCTTCCTGGCTGGCTGTCCCTCTTACTCTCTGCTTCCATTCAAGTTCATGTCCTTACGATAACACTTCTTACGAAACCCGAACAGTGCAGCAAACCCTAGTGTTGTATACGACACAGAGCGGCTCACTACAGAACCTGCCATGGGTAGCAAGACTTTTGAGGGAGAGAGCACTTCTAACTGATGACAGACAGTTTCAGAGTCACGCCACCTAAGTTGTCAAGAGCAAACCATTTTCAGTGCTAAGGACATACTTGCACTTAGCAAAGAACAAAAAGCCGGAGACATGGAGGATAGAGAGGCTAATTGAAGTATTCCAAGCTGGACTAAGTGTCCAGATGTCTCGAAAAGGTGGGAGTCCCCACTAGGCTGACAAGTCTGCAATGAGCAGGCAAGGCCATTTACGTCAGGTAATGAATGGGTGCGAAACTGTGTGTCGTGCTGGCTACCGCCCAACACAGTATCATTCTCCCTATCCTCCTCCCAACTCGTGACTCCGCCAGAGCCCGCCAATTGTCACAATTTTGTTATTTGTCTACCTAGAGCAGCATAGTATACTTTTCCTGCCCAGCTTCATCTTTCGTCTTCCCTGGTCGTGGTCGTCCAGTCTTATCTCCTGCCGCTCCTAGCTGTCAGTGACGAGCGATTGTTAAATTATCAATAAACGCAAACGGTTTAAAATCTTAAGTAAAACCATCCATTCCTTCTCCTGTTATCACGCACCTCCACCACTCGTTCGCTCCTCGGCAGGAGAGTACTGTAGGCGGGTCTGACTTGAATCCTGGCTTTAGAGTGTGAGCTTACTGGGCATCCTCGGGCAACTCCATCCGTGTTATCTCTGCCCGGTTAACGACTAGGTCCTTACGAAGACGTAATGCCTTCCATATTGGCTGTCTACTCCCTATACGGTTGCCGACACAGGGAGTGTGGCAGTGACGAGCATATTAGTCTGGCTTGTTGGAGACCATCACCAGAGACCACAAAGTGAATTGTAACGAGGCTTACCATGGACTTCCAGGTTTTTCTGTAACTTTTTAACCTATTCACAAAACTTGATTATCAAGTGGTGTCAGCGTCGCGGGAATGTAAATGGATGGGTATGAGTCTTGGAATTACAACAGTGGTGACAAGCATTTCCATGCCAGTCTGGCCACTCACTGATTGTGAGGGAGGCGTGAAATGGTCGGGTCGATATCGGCTGGGCACCGCTGGTCTAGGAAAACCCAAGATCCAGATATACCTATCTGGATCTTGGGAAAACCATTATGGCTATACGGTAAGGTCTTTGCCGCCACTGTGCCGCTGCGCCTGACTGCACATCAGGAAGACAGTGTTGCTCGTTTACGTTAGTGATTCCAGCCATGGATGGGCAGCGACACATTTTATGGTCGGTGTCCTAGTGCCCGCGGCAGCCTGCGATACGACGCTGGACACTGCCTGCAGGGCCTAGCACATCACCCATAAAAACAATGAATACACTTTGAAGGTAAATAATAAAATCGACTTTATGATGAAAAGCGGTATTCGTAATTTGACGAATCACTACGATGGAAAGAGTGAGGTGAAGACGGGGATGTCAGCCAGCAAGCCTCGACTTCTCCCGGGTGGTGACACACATTAATTTGCTGAAATAAATTTGTAAACGGGAAACAATATACTGATCGGATAATTCAGCCTCGACACCGTGTTTGGAGGTCAACCCATCCTTCCCCCCCCCCCTGCACTCCTTTAACAACGGCTCCACGATTTTTATTAGTCTGCTAATGTGTGAAAAGGTATAATAGACAGTCCCAAGTCACCTTAACTTGTCGTGTGGCTTGGACTGATGAGGCGTAAGTCAACATGAATGGTCCGTTCACCACCTCCCTTAACGGCCAGAACACAACCACCTTGGCCAAGGCAGGCTAGGATCAAGGCATCACGGATATCAACAGCACTGAAGTTTTACGACATATGAAGGTGGCTTAATAAACTACAACCACACATAACTAACTCCAACAATACTAAGAATAACAGGAGTGAGATGGTAACCAACAAGGAAAGTTTTGTTAAGACTTCCCATCCTCCTCTCCCGATGTTATGACTCCCACCAATCACATACTTTTCCTAGAGACGCGTATAGGTCGTGTTAGGAGACTGATTTTCTTTTCCGCTTATCTAAAGATGCCATATTCCTCTAGAGTCTAGACCTTCTGCTACTCGATAAATTTACATTTCAAAGGGAATCTCCAAAGGAAAAAAACCAGAAACTCAATCCCGCACCAAGGGCCTAGAAGCTGCCGCGGAGGGATGGTGTGTGTGTGTGTGTGTGTGTGTGTGTGTGTGTGTGTGTGTGTGTGTGTGTGTGTGTGTGTGTGTGTGTGTGTGTGTGTGTGTGTGTCCTCGGGTCAAGGTGTCACACTGAGTCGACTGAACACTTTCCTCCCTTTCCCTTCCATCTCCTGCCCGAGAAGCATAACCAGGCTATATAAGGCTTGGCTCTCACACGTCAGGAAATGATGCAACATCCCACCCTGGACGTGCTATGCTACTCCTTCAGCAGGTGTGACCTGTATTAACAGCGACATGTTGGACGGCAGGAGAAGGAGCGTAATGATTTGGTAAAGAGCACAGTGGGGCGTGGTATCGTCCTCTAATACTCATGAATGGGTAAGATTGTAGATTAGTGATGGGGAGGGAACGGAGAAGGTGTTGTGGCGTGGCGGTGATATGAAGGCAATGGTGTTATCAATCTGCCAGTGCCACCTTTATCACCTACATCTGTGCCACTTGAACACATTGTCTCTACACACGCAGCCTCCACACCTCCTCAGGTGAACCCACACTCACCGAGGCGGATCATCAGGTGTACCAGGTGACCGGGTGCGTGAGGGGAAGGTAGGAGTGGGCGTGCAGGGTGGGCGTGGGCGTGAGGAGGGTGAGGTGCAGAAGGCAGGGCGGCTACCCGGTCACAACACACACAGCGTCACTGTGGTGGTGTACGCTCATCCACCTTATCTGTCCCAGGTGCCTGCCGTGCCATGCCGTGCTGCCGCCACTCACACCACCTCACACTGCCTACTCACCCGTGTTGGAGATGTCACTCCACCACCACCACTGCCTTGGTGACGTCTCAACCACCTGCACGTGTCAGTCAAGGCCTCCTCAAAGGTCGTTGTCGCGGTAAATGTCGATGAAAATTTGACCAAAAGTCAACATCTGGCAACACAGTGACGAAGCAGGCGGTCAGCCGGATACCATCAACCTAATTAAACTCTACCTTTTGAGTGATGAAGCACCAGCACCACCACGCGGCAGGATTAAAAATGTTCCCATACTTCGTTTGGATAATTAATGCAATCCTGTGAAAAATTTAAAGGTATTACACAAATGTGATTAATCACTTCTTGGTACCTGTTCCGTTTGAGTGACGTCACAGATGACGCATCTGACGTCATATTTCTCAGTAGTGAACCCGCAAGGGAACAAAC
>JAPQNM010000045.1:1371313-1393813 GCA_029783475.1 Metacarcinus magister | reverse complement strand
ATATCTATAATAGGCAATACCTAATATATTGGCTTCACATACTGGTAACTAATCTATGATTACTGTATTGTCATTGAAATTCTATTGTTGATAATTAAGTAAATATTGCTATATCTCCTTTATATACCATTGTCTTAATACTACTTTTGAACAATTATTTGCATTTTGGTAATGTATGTAAAATATATTATTATGGATTTTAATGTTATAAATAATTGTGATAAAAATAAATAAAGCCAGTAATGAATGCCCTCGGTGGTGCAATTGCCAGATGTCGCCAGAACGAAACAATCTGAATACGCCGACGTTACTAGCAAGCGCGACTGTACATCAACTAAAAAGTATCACACCTCTCTAGATGCACAAGGCTCTACTGTACTAGTGTATTGTATTAACTTTCATTTTGTTTAAGTCTGACCTTAATGAACAACAAAGGTTGCCTGTGTTCCATTCTTCTCTTCACACAACACAATGAACATCTTGTGCAGCTGTTACAAGAACTTTTTTTCATGACACTACTTATAATGAGGCATGGAAGACTCCGCCACTCCTACTACGCCTTGCTTTAACCTCCCTTCCCTGACCGCCTTGGGCGTGATGCTGCTGCAGCTGCTAGAACAAGCCAGTAAGTGATTTGCTATCAAGGAATGACAGTATGATGATTGTCTTCGGAGCTTGTCCTCAACATGACTTCCTTCCATATTGTGTGAACTCTATAACGTTTGATCTACAATATTTACTACGAGAAGCTAACTAAATTTAAGTGAAATTCAGTGATGCAATCCCTAAGACAACATCACCAGACACTACATGTTTCCTGACACTGACTGGACCATGAAAATTTGACGACAACAAAATCGATATTCTGAAGCTTTCAAAGCACACGCTGGACCATCCTTCCTACCACCTCAACCATCATTACTTCGAATGACTTCACAATGAACTGCACTGGTGAGTAAACAGTTAGCTACTGGTACGCATCACACGTGCTAGATGCCTCACTGTGGACATCAAAATAGCCTGTAGATGCTTCTGAAGCCAAAGTAATGAAGAACAGATGGCAGCGTCAACAGGGGCTAAATAAACACACGTCCGATCCCGAAATAGCGTCTCGTCGATAACACTTTCAATTTCCGTCTTGTTTACGCAATGTTTTATTTTCAGTTGCGTCAGAAGCTTAGGCACCAGCTATAACAGGTAGCGCCTGCCCCTCCCCCTCCCTACCATTCCTCATCCTCTCCAGCTGGTTTCACAGCAACACCACCACCACCAGCCTCACTCAGGTGCTCTGAAGGTGCCCTCCTGACTCGCCAGTGACCTCAATCACCTAATGATGAGCAATACACACCACACTACATCTTTCATAGTTACCTATTTCGGGGGATTATTTAATATTTTTTTCTCGTAACTGCTGGCGGGGAAAACTTAACACATCTCTCCGTCTTCCTCAACTAACACACACACACACACACACACACACACACACACACACACACACACACACACACACACACGCGCGCGCACACACACACACACACACACACACACACACACACACACACACACACACACACAAGGATAAAAGAAAGTTATACTGGTGGTACGGGCGTGTCGGTACTGTGAGGGACTTCAGAGAGGGAGGAAGAGAAAGGGAAGGTCAGAGGGGGGGATGGGGTGGGAAAGGAATGGAGGGATGGTAGGACCATGAAGCAGGGGCGACAGGGAGAGTGGAGGTCAGGGGAGGGCGCTGCAAGAAAGGGTCCCGCCCCGCCCACCTCCCAAACACACATCCACACATCTGGTTGGTCTACTTTTCTTCCTTCCCTTCACTGGCTCTCCCAAGCTTTACTTGCGAACCTGCCAAACACAGCTGGGAGGAACACATATTGAACATTAAGGTTTAAGAAAAAAACATATATTTGGTAAGAAGGTTAGAGGAAGAAAACTACTTAGTATCAAAATTGAGAATCAGTCGTCTTGACAGCTTGTGCTCGGTGGTGATGTAAGATTCACGTCTTTTCATAACTACACTTGCACCTGTAACTTCTCTGAGCGAGAAAGTAAGAGAACATAGAAGGGCAGGTGTTTGTTCCATAATGCAGAGTGAGGGACCCTTCCCGCGGCGGCCCAAGAGTGCCTCGCGTCAACATGAGTACTGCTGCCTCAACACTGCCTCACGTCATCTATATTAAGGCAGAGTTAAATTGGTCCCCTGCGATGCATCATGGCACCAATAAATTTCGGAGCCACGAGTGAGTTTAGTAGCTGAGCGAGTGAGGGGAGCAAGTGACGGGGCTGCTGGCTGTGGATTGAGCATGGTTACTTCCATTCGGTGTGTGGGCGCCATGCCGCCAGCGACAGGTGTTCGGCGCTGGGCCCCGACATGGACAAGGCACCGCCTCCGCATCAACCTATAAACATTCTCCTGATCCCACGCACGCCCACCAGCTAGGGCGTCACCCAATGGTGTAGGCGTGCAAGAAACCAGCCCTCGCCCCTGGCCTGGCCTGGATGGTGACGATGAAAACTGGTCGAAGAGCAGCGGCAAACAATTGTAATGAGCGTGCGATGAGGCTCCCCTAGACTGAGTGTATCATACCATATACTGCTCCTGCCACAACATTTTATAGCAAACAAAACTAGAAAGGAACCCCACTGTCTGCCACACCCGAGATATAACCATCCTAACCTTCCTGTCTCGACCTTGAGTCTCGATTAAACAACAATTCATTACCTAGCCACCAAGCGTTACAATCCGCCAGCTGACTGAACAGTAGTAAACGAGGTGAGGTGGCAGCGTCATGACACCAGTGACCGTGCTGGAGTGCACTGCTGCTACTGCTGTCCAGGTCCACTAGTGGTGCCTGTGAGGTGAACAGCTGTGGGATGGCTCAGGTGGCACGCTGGCGGCGGTGTCGGGTGAAGGTCCGGTGGTGCCACGTATTCCCCCCCTCCGCCCCTCCGAACACCCTCACTTTCACTCCTCACACACACACACACACACGGTTCTCCCACCGGCCACGCCACGCCTAACCCCTACCCTCGCACCCCTCCTCCTGCTCCTACCATCATGCAAACACGACACTCTACTAACCCTCACTCCCCCGCCCATCCTCTTATATGAAGGGTCAATAAACGAGACTCAGCACGCCGCCGCCACCCAACCACGAGGTCAGGTCAACACATGTTCAGTTGACAACAATTACATCCTGAAGGTGGTCTTATCGCCTTCCAATCTGCCCTGACAAGCATCTGGCCAGTGTCATGAGTACATCGGGAGGGGAGATGGCAAGGGTGAGGGCAGGGTGAGGGGAGGTTGAGGGGAGGTTGATACAAGAGCAAGGAAAAGGTGGAGCAGGAAGAGAATAGGAGGGAATGATGGGGTGAGGGGATGCGGTGAATAACATGAACAAGAGTGAGGGGCGTGATGCCAGGGTGTACGAGGAGGTGTGGCTGGGGCTGTGACGGGACCCAACGGACAGAAAAAATAACAATGTGATAAATAAATCCTTATATTTGGATAGGACAATTTTGTAGCGGGTAGGACGGGGTTAGGAGGGGGCGTGCCAAGACTAGGATGAGAGGTTATGTCGTAAGCTAAAGGGAGTGTGGCAGAGGGAGGAGGAGGAGGGCGATAGCGGGAAGACGAGGGGATGTCAGACAGGGTTAAGAAAAAGGGACGTGGCAGGGTAAGGAGAGGGTGTAGTGAGGTGAGGGTATGGTAGGGTGATGGTGGGAGTGGGCGGCAGAGTGTGTGGGGGCGTGTGGCAGGGTGAGTGACCTAGTGTGGTAGTGGCGGCCATTGATTGTACACCTTGGCAACGTGCCCGTCACTTCAGGGAGTCAGGTTACTGGAGGTTTGGGCGTCTCCCCTGCCTCCCCTCACTCTCCCGTCTCCCCTCCTCCCTTCCCTCACTACTCTCCCTACCACCGCCGCCGCCGCCACCACCACAACCTCCCCTCTCACCACCGCCACCCTCATCATCCCCCACCATTTTCACCTCAACACTCATTCTTTCTCCGTCTCCTTTTTCACTCTCCTTCTCCTTCTCCTCCTCCTCTTCCTTTCCTTTTGCTCTTTGTCGTCCCCTGTCATGAGAGCTGGCCAGAGAAGGCGAGGAGGACGTAAGGTGGGAGGGGCAAGGAATGGAAAGGCAGGGAGAGGGGAGGGTATAGGAAATTGGGGAGAGGAAGGCAGAGAATGGAAAGGAGAATAACTTGTAAAACGAGTGACACTTTTCATGTCTTTATAACCTTGAGGAGGAGGAGGAGGAGGAGGAGGAGGAGTGTCGAGGTAGTCTTCCCTCGCCTTGACCTACACATTTACTAGTTAATCACGGAGGAAGTAATGGTGATGGTGGTGGTGAAAGCAAAGGGCCTACACATTGCCATATGCCACTTTAACATCCCTGAACAAACACATACACACACACACACACACACACACACCCACCCACCCACCCACACACACACACACACAGACGCAACGCAGCACTGCTCACAGCCAAACCACCCATCCGGAACGCTACATCTGGCATTGATAGGCAAGCAGATTGTTCGTATCACTGCTAACACTGAACAGAATACTTTACCAACAACCTAATCGTCATTTCCTTCCCTCGCCCACTCACTTCTCCCTCGCGCTCTTTGTTCTGTACACCGCGGCATTTACACTTGGCCCTAACACCGACGTCAGTGTAATGAGTCAGGACTGTAGGAAATGATAGTAAGATAACATAACCTTGAGTATTACAGTTTCCTGGTGTAGAGGGACTGTACATGTATTATCAGCGGTAAGGAATGTTGAGAGGCACCCAGGACAGCCGGTAGGGGGTGTGGTGGGCCTAGCGTCCCTCTTGAGAAGGTGTTCGGTCTTCATTTCCTGCTCACCACTTGAGAGAAAATGTTCCAGCATCGTCAATGGGACTCGAGAACACCACCCGAGACACTCCACCATCTCCAAGCACACACTTGACCTCTCCACCTCCCCGCCAAGCTAACTTTTCTTTCTTTCTTTATTGCTGCGGAGAACGTCTATACATCATCATGGTTACCGCCAGAGCGTGAGTGTATCCCGTTGAGCATGAGTTGTCAGGATGGCGATCAAGTGTTAGTTCGTGTGATGCGTCTCATGACTCCAAGGGTCACGAGGGGGATTTACCAGTCACCTGCTCCACCCCCACCATCCCCCTCACCCACCCACTATGTTGCCGGAGGGAGAGGTGGGCGGGGAGAAAGCCTTTGCTGTCATCAATCCTGTTCTCCTTCACTTAGTTTACTAGTAGTAGTATGCATTGCAGCTGATGTTCTAGTTATATAAACCACAGGTGCTCTGGTTTCTGTTTTTGTTACGTTTTTATTCTTCTGTTCATCACCATCCTTTGACTTTGAAAACACAACTGCAGCTCATCACGTCCGTCTTTAAGAAATATGACAAATATATTTCCTTGTTCCCACAGATTACATCACGCCCACCACCCATCCGCCCACAACACTGAAATGTTGTGCTGCAGTCACACACTAAACTCAGCTTGGAAATTTACATAACAATGGGTTTTAATGCAGTTATGTTTTGTGGAATAAGGACTGAAGTGAGGGTGTGGGATGGTGCCTCATTAGGACTGAGTGAGACACAAGAGATGTACTACACCTGGGCCAAGGTGTGCCGCCCCGCCCACGTCAACGACAACACCTGGCCGCGGGCGGTGATGCGTATATCTAATCTCGCTGCTGCCCACTGAAGGCCGGTCCGTCAGGACGACAAAGCGAAAGGGAACTTTCACATGGGAATCGTGCGCTGATGTTCGACTCTTCCCAACCCTCAGACCCACTCTGGACCAGGTGTGCTAAGGAGACACTCCAGCCATCATATAATGATAACAGTTTCACCTGAAAGGTTTGCCGTTCACATTATGTTTAATGAAAGTTGAAGGCTGCAGTATCCTATCTCACCGTATGGAGATAACGAAGGAAAGCATTTCAAAAGTTGAGAGTCGCTACAAGTGCCTACCTTATAATAGCCTTCATACATGTCATTGAACCAAACATAATATTTCAGCGTTCAGTCTTGCACTCAGCTGACGTCATAATTGTGTGTCCTTGCCACAGAATGCAGCTGTTATGTCAGCCTGGCAGCAGTGCAGCAGCAGGTGGACACACTGAGACTGCCCAAGTCACACGTGGATGGGTGATGGTCCGTAATTCAAAGGGGATGGATGGCAGGGGGAGTGCACCAAGGCCGCGGCTCGGCCCATCCATGTAAGGTCAGCCAACCTGTCAGTCGCCCTGGTGCAGGTGTGGTGGAGACACGACCACTGATCCACTACCAGGAGCAAGGAGGCGTGGACATATTTGTGCATAGAGATTCTGCACTGGCTATGTGTGTGTGTGTGTGTGTGTGTGTGTGTGTGTGTGTGTGTGTGTGTGTGTGTGTGTGTGTGTGTGTGTGTGTGTGTGTGTGGTGTGAGTGTGTGTGTGTGTGTGTGTGTGTGTGGTGTGTGTGTGTGTGTGTGTGTGTATGTGTTGTGTATGTGTGTGGTGTGTGTGTGTGTGGTGTGTGTGTATGTGTGTGTGTGTGTGTGTGTGTGTGTGTGTGTATGTATGTATGTATGATGTGATGTAGTGTGTGTGTGTGTGTGTGTGTGTATGTGGTGTGTGTGTGTGTGTGTGTAGTATGTGTGTGTGTGTGTGTGTGTGTGGTGTGTGTGTGTGTGTGTGTGTGTGTGTGTGTGTGTGGTGTGTGTGTGTGTGGTGTGTGTGTGTGTGAGAAAGAGATTATTTGTGTGTGAGTGTGTGTGTGTGTGTGAAAGAGATTGTGTGTGTTGTGGTTTGTGGAATCCACTTCCTCGCGGTATATTCTTAAGACCTTCCCTTCCCCCTCTCGCCCACGCATGATAACAACAGTTAAAAAGGTTCCTTGGGAAAAGACTAAACAATTTGAGTACAGGACCACACTTTAGCCTCCCTGCCCTGCTCCGGAATACATACTAACACAGTAAGTCGCAGGAGGGGGAAGGGGCACCGCTCAGAATGCCCCAAGAGACACCATCCCGGAGCCACCGTCCATGTAGAAGGTAAACGCCTCAACTCGCCCCCGACCCTTCATCCCGAACTCGCCGGCGACAAGAACGAGCGGTGTGATGGTCGTGCTTTCGGATCCTCCACGATATGTGTCAGTCCGTTACGTACTAGATCGTGGAGTAAGAAAAGGAAGCCCTGCAGATACGCCACTCAGACCCTCCAGCCCGAGTTGATGCGCCATTGGAGACGTGATGAATCTAGGTATTTATATTCTAGGGACGAAATGCAGTGTGGAGGAGGTGCAGGAATTTCATGAGATCAGGTTGAGGGTTGAAGGTGTGTTGTCTGAGTAGTGTTGGTGCTGCTGAGTGTGGTTTGTGTCAGCGAGCGAACATCATAGCGGAGGGGGAGGAGGAGGAGGAGGGGGAGGGGGATGGGGAGAGGGAGGGGGAGGGGGAGAAGAGCGTGAAGGGGAGGGGGAGAAGAGCGTGAAGGGGAGGGGGTAGAGCAAAAGCAGATGCAGTCGCGGCCGTACAAAGGTAATGAGGCGAGGATGACAAACCGGTGGCGCTGCCTCTCCACCACGGAATAGGAAACACGTTAACCTTAAGGTCCTCCACCCCCACACACACCAGTAGGACAAGCGTTCCTCTCCGGCATGCACGTACGAACATCTTCCACCAACCCCGTTAACTTCCTCTTCCTCCTCCTCTGCTTCCTCTAGGAGAGCGGCATCGGATGAGCTGCAAGGAGACCCACCAGAGCAGACAACAATGGACGCAATGACGATCTAAGACAGACAAAAGGACTAATGATTGTCGAGGAGTCTAACTTCACTTTCTCAGACAAGGCTCGGAGAGGGAGACAGACTGGCGGATGGAGGGTGGCGACGGGCGAGGTGGGGTGGGATGGGATGGGGCAGGTTTGGGTAGGGGCAGGGAAGAGGGTAGGGCGTGGTCGGGCGGGCGAGCAGCAGCACTCACAAGGCGGCCGTTATTCCTTGGCAAGCCTCCCCTCTGACACACCTACACCATTCACTCGCGTCTCACAGCCTCGCCGAGCTCCTGTAGGGGGACGAGGAACCCTAACAAAGGCTCGCTGCTGCATGTCCTCTCCTGCAGCTCGCTCCAACCTGGCGCGCGGATCAAGTGACCTGCAGGGCTGGCGGGAGGGAGGGAGGAGAAGCAAACTCAGTAAGGGAATTTCCGCCTCGACAGACTCTCTCCACCTTTGTCTTTGAACTTTACGTTTGCATACATAACGCTATCTAAGGGAAGTCCCCATTGGAGCCCAGGCTGACCCCAAGGATGACGGAGCTAAGGAAGAGGAGGAAGAGGGTGATTGATGGGGACGTAAAACTGTTGAGTCAAGCCTCTTTAGGAGACGCAGCGAGTGGGCTCAGCATCTCTTTGGGTTGAGGGGAATATTATGTCTGAGGCATCATGGCGGATTCTACGACAAATGGCAAGAGAGTAAGAAGGAAAAATATGGTTTGCACGATACACGTCACTTGAATGTTAATGGCATCTGTAAAGCGAGTCACCGCCACGACCTGCATCATCAAAAGAACGGATATGGGCAGGCGGAACGGCATACCAAGCAAATTAGTTGTACAAATTGTGACGCTAATGGTGAGAGGTGAGGTTTGTCTGAGGTGCAAACCTCATGACAGGGACTGGTTGTAGGATGGGCTTGCGGCAACCCACCGAGTGAGCTGCCCTATCCTCCCCTCCCCAGCAGTACCCGGACTGCGATGCCCCTCGGCCAAGGCAGACACAAGTGGTGGTTCCTGCAAACTTAACCATTTTCTTCGGTGACACATCGTCACCCGCGCACCTTATATAAAACATGATATATTCACAGTCTACGTAGAAAGGGGAGGGAAGGGATTGTACCACGGTAAACCTGGTGCGCTCACGGCACTCATCCTCAGAGCAGTTTTCATCACTCCCAGACACCCACAGTGGTAACGGTTGTGCGCTCGCTCAGAAAACGTTCAATGCCTCTGCTCACACCTCGGACGGCAGCAGAGAACAAATCCGTTTTACGAATATAAACACTCGCCCTTACATTACTATCTTTATTCCACTATTTATATTTGTTCCTTTCGTCTCCTCCTCCTCCACTTCTTTTAAGCAAACAACTACTAACACCAACACCATTAGCATTTTGCATCCCTGTCAGTAGACTACAAGGTCACACTCCAGTACACATTTGGGGAACAGACTTGCCCCACAGCCGCGCCCTCTGTATTAATGGCCAACGACACACCCTTATCCACCACCACCTCCCACCAACACTATCAATACAACATCCTCCTGACGAAGCTACATCCTCGTCTTCCATCTTTACTCAACACCATGATTTTTCCTCTGTAATAGTGGGGTTGAGTTGTGCAACAAGATGGTGGGGGATGAAGGATGGCGGCGGCAGTGCGTCACGGCCTCCAATTGGAGCAGGACAACCTGGCGGCGCAGCGGTGGCGGTGATCAAGGCGTGAAGTGACGATACTGGCATATTGCAGCACGTAGTGAATGACTATGCAACCATGGCTCAGCGGCTCCACATCTAGATCAGGCTATATTCTGAGTCCTGTCAGAGGATACAGGAGGTTCAGGCAGCTACCAGTAATGCAACCTGAACCGTGTTGTGGCGAGTAGTGGTTCCTCCCTCTCATCCTCTCCCTCTGCATCTATCCCTCCCTCCATCCCTCTCGCCTAAGGGTTCGTCGCCTCCTCACACACCCATTCTCAGAGGCTTAATCTCCCCTATCTATTTTCTGTGAGGGTTGTGTCACCTCCCACCACCAGTACTACCGCCTCGCCCACACCAATACGTAACCCACTACAACTAACTGATCCTTCCCTCCCGGACCCACACAGTCTCCCGCATCTCGTCTCCTGCTCCCTTAGTCCTAGCGCCGGAATGTCTGCCAAGCATCAAAAAGTCCCTCTCTAAACATAGGTATCGTGGGTCTCCGAATTATTTACTACTACGCTGTGGTTCTTGTATCTACTTAAAACAGGTTAATATGACCTTCCACCACCCTCCCACATGCAATCACTACCCACCAGCTGCTTCCCACACATGCACCAGTTCAGCCAGACGTGTGTGTGTGTGTGTGTGTGTGTGTGTGAGAGAGAGAGAGAGAGAGAGAGAGAGAGAGAGAGAGAGAGAGAGAGAGAGAGAGAGAGAGAGAGAGAGAGAGAGAGAGAGAGAGATCCATCGTTCTTCCTATCCTCAACACGTTCACCAGATGCTGAGGACTGGACTAGGATCTGTTTGAAATTCTAGTCACTGTCGGACATTTTCTCTGAGGAACAAATGGATGGTTTGCACGAGACTCTAGACGACCGTTTTGATGGCCGGAGAGAAGAGAGAGTCGCGGAGCCAGACCGAAAGGGACGATGGTTGGGGGAGAAGGAAGTGTGCCAAAGGAAACGGACCAAAAAAGGACTGAAACACCCTACTTTGCACATCACCCTGACCCGAGGCCTAAATATGAAACTGCTTCGTAGGCCTTATCGAGGCAACCCTTCACACTGTTAGCCGCGTAAACTACCTATCATCGCTCCCACAGCTGCCTTCCACCCTCGCGGGGCCGCCTGATGGTCCACACAAGGTCAAGGTCCAGGATGGTGGTGCCTATTGCCGCGCCACCTATGGCAGTGTCGCAACCCACGTCCCCAGCAGGATGTGGATAGGATCAGGGACAGTGGGCAGGCAAGGAGAGGGGAACGGACGGGGATCGAGGGCGTACATCAAGCGGTAACTAAGGACCACAGGCTGATGCCTCCCCCTTCCCCACAACACCAGATATGGCGCTGTTCTCAACGTAACCAACCCGCACACATGCTCCACTATTTGGTCTACATTAATTTTCGCGTGTATGCACTGCAGCGGAAGGGCACTTCACCTCCTGCCTTACATCCTTGTAGTCAGCCTGGGATGACTAAGGACATCCATGTGCTGAAAGGTACTTTTACAAAAGCACTATGGACTCTAAATGTTATGATAACTTCCCCTCAGATAATGTTGCCGTCAGCAGCGAAGAAACATTCATAAATAGCAGCGGCCTGGTGTGAATGATGAGGCCCTTAGCGTGGGCCAAAGAGGCTGGTTGTGACGCCGAGTGGTTGTTGTTGTTGGTGGTGGTGGTGGAGGTGGTGGAGGTGGTGGTGGTGGAGGTGGTGGAGGTGGTGAAGGTGGAGGTGGTGAAGGTGGAGGTGGTGGTGAAGGTGGAGGTGGTGGAGGTGGAGGAGGTGGAGGAGGAGGAGGAGGAGGAGGAGGAGGCGTGGTGTCCGTGTTCCCGCAACGATCCCTCGTCGCCGGCATCCACAACCACAGTGAAGCTGTGTTGACATACATTTTAGTGAGCCTCGGGAAAACACCGTCTCCGACACACACCGTCACAGCCGACAGGTAAACACCAGCTGGTGCCGACCCGCACAAGTACACACCATCATGCTCCTGGGTCACACGCACCCCTGAGTGGACGGCCTATGCATTATGGAGAAGAGTAATGCAAGGCACCAACGTGTTTCCCTTGCACCACAACCCCTTCAAGGAACTCCCAGGCAGAAACAGGCACGTACTGCACGACCCTCTCTCCACCTCCAGCATACAAGCACACCATTCAACTCCTTCCCCCCTCCCCCCGTAAAGCACTGCAGTACCGTCATCATCCACTCGCAGCACGATATCCACCACCTCCCCCCCCTTCCACTGCCACCCATAACGACCATCCACGACGGACAACGTACTACAATGAAACACACACAAATCAGAGGACGAAGAGGCGGTGCATACACACACAAACACACACGGGCGTGCTCGAAAACGAAAGGTTGTTCATACAATTGGAAAATATATATATAAAAAATATAAATAAATAAATAATAAAAAAAACCGACATGCATCTGCAAATCACGTTATTGTTGTCATTATTATTTTTTTTTTTACTTCTACAACAACAACTACTACTACTACTACTACCACCACCACCACACCTACTACTTCTACTACTACTAATACTAACAATAATAATAATAATAATAATAATAAAACTACTACCACTACTCCTACTACGACTTATATGACCATCACTACTACTACTACTACACAACTACTACTACAACCACTGCAATTAAGGATATTCATGCAGTACAGAGGGTAAGCTTTCCGTACTTCCCACAGCCATTCCATTCCTTTTCAACACCTCCGCCCACACACACACACACACACACACACACACACACACAAGAGTGAGGTCCGGTCTGGAGATCCTGTTCGGTTCTATCCTAGCGTGTGACAGGAGTAGGAGCAATGGCCTCCTACTACACACACGATGGGGTGTTACTAGATCCAAACCAAGGCCACTAACTATAAGCTATTTGGTCTCTGTATTTACTCCTTAGTATCAGCCAAGCTCCTGAAGCCACATATTACTTAATCGTCTCCTGGTTGTTTGTTCTATGGCTGATAAAGTGCTTCATATAGTCATGTTAAGAACCCATTGCCTATCTGACCCAGTGTGGAAAACCGTTCAAAATAATCACTACTTACATCATCAAAGTTAGTCAAGGAAGGTTATCAGAGCCGATACTACATAGTGACAGCACGTGAAGACGACCGCCGCGTGTGTCAAGATACGAAGGTGAACAGAGGCAAATATTGAAATTGGAGAAAAGCACTAGCCGGAGAAAGGCGTGGAGAGAGCGAGCGAGGAAAGCAGTGAGGGAGTGTGGAGGCTTGGAGAGTATCAGTAAACATCCGGCCCAGAGAGGACGCTGCACATCCCGTCACAGCCCACACCTGGCACACGCACACACACACACACACACACACACACACACACACACACACACACACACTATCTCTCTCTCTCTCTCTCACACACACACACACACATATTTAGTAGAGTTAATACGAGAAAGTTAAGTATGACAGCCTCAACTTTAAAAAATCGGACATTCCTAAACTGAAAGTGGGTTGTGTCACCTAGGAAGTTGTGATAAGGAAAGACAAGTACACAAGTGTCGTAATTTTCCTCAAATCAAGGCAAATTTTCCTCCTCCACCAAATGTATCTATTCCATGATGCTGATGTAGTTAATTGGTGTTTGATGTTTTAGTGTATTTTTGTCAATGTACGCAGATGGAGAGAGAGAGAGAGAGAGAGAGAGAGAGAGAGAGAGAGAGAGAGAGAGAGAGAGAGAGAGAGAGAGAGAGAGAGAGAGAGAGACTACATTATCAATATGAAATAACATTATACTAAACGTTTAATGTATGTCTTATCTCTTAATTCGTTTTTCCATTACCATCTGGTCTGCTGCTTCACTGTCTCACACACACACACACACACACACACACACACACACACTTGTTAATGCTTTCATCCACCTCACGTTTTCTCTTCCTCCCTTGTTTTTTTTCTTTAAACAACCATGTATTTCCTTTCCTTCAATTCCCGCTTTCATCACAAGTTACTCTACAGTTCCCTCATCCTTGTCCGTCTCATCATTTGTTCCCTACACCGTTTTCTTTCCCATTCACTTTTATTCTTGCCACACAGGCCATTAATATCCATCTCATCAAACCCCAATATTTTCTTCACTTCACCCTTTGAGTTAGGTCACACTGTTGTTGCTTGCCAAGACTCGCCCTTCTTCTTCCCCTCCTCCTCCCACCTCACTCCTGGCCACTCGGGTGTGACAAAAGGTACTTCCAATGTTGCCTTTAACGTTAACGCTTTCTAATTCTTTTGAAATGTACCAATGTATCTTCTCTATCATTACTGCAGTCATATTTACCTCCATCACCACCGCCATTAAATCTATCGCCTCTCTTCTAGCTTCTCAAACCTAACCAGTCCAGTGCCCTTCCAATTCTATAACTCTTCTTCCTTCAATCCCATCGCCCAGCAAATGACAGTCGATTGGAACCAAAGGCGACCTCTTGCAGTGCTTGTTACACCTTAGCGAGGCGGCGATGAGTCTGATGTGAAGTTAGCAAGCTTTCACGTTGGTGTTTCTATAATCTCATTAGCAATAGTAGCAGCACAGAGACTGAGGTGAACACGAAAGAGGGTGGTAAGAGCTCAGTGTGGATCGTGGATCATTTTAGCGGTGACAAAAGGGGGAGGGGAGGGGAGGAGGAGGAGGAGGAGGAGGAGGAGGAGGAGGAGGAGGAGGAGGAGGAGGAGGAGGAGAAATTTCTTGCCAGCTACACACGACTTGGGCCGCCGCCAGCACCCATTGACCACGTCTTCAACCAAACACTCATTGTACTTTGACTTTCTGTCCCGCCGCCATCCATCACACCTGGTTAGTAGTGTCCCTCGCCCGGACCCTTGCACCCTTCCTGCCTCTCTGTCTGACTGGTGCAGCACATGTCTGGCTCAGCAGCTTCCCCGCAACATACTGTGCATTCCTACACAGGTATACACGGAGGGGCGAGGAGGGCGATTACGTTCAAGGCCTCATCATAAAAATATACATCAATGAATATAAAAAAAGGACTCCAACTAGCGCACTATGACCTTGGCTGCACCTACTCAATATGAATTCCACTTCATCTCGTGGGTGGCGAGACCAAGCGTCCCCACCAACTCGTCACCAATCGGTCACACCCACTACTCAGCACGTCTCTCACAATCCTCCCCTGCCACGCCACCAGGACGCTCACCACACCACCAGCAGGTAATGCACATGCCAAGGTTATATTCACTGACATCCGGATCGCAACACGTCATTTGAGTATTACAGCAAATAGCATTGTGTCACTTGGTAGACCACCCTTCCCCTCTCCTCCCATCAGACACACCCACTTCCCGGTCCGGCTACACACTCAGGTTTCGTCCCTCGTGATTCCGGATTGCTGAGACTTCCTGGTGTCTCCCTACGCTGATGAAAGAAGCAAGAGACGCATTGCACGCTGTAACACTCCTCAAACACAACTTAACACCCTACCTGTCGTCCTGTCCTCCAAAGTCATGGCACATACCTAAAAAGAGAGACAACACATTAGGATGCTTGTATTGACCGAAGTTGCACGTACAATGGGCAGCCAACCACAACAGTATATATCAGGTAAGCCCCCAACCCCCTGGGGCTTGTTACTCTGCCAAGGTAAGATCCACACCTGTTCTTACTGACAGTCAAGCAGGCGGTGTCACGCCTCCCGCCCCTGGCCAAGGTCAAGTCAGCCTGCTTGCACCTCCAACTTCATCCCACATCCAACCTGACCCTCCAATGCCGCTCACATACCTTTACCAAGTAACGCTGCCGTGCGGGAAGCAGGAACAGCGTCACTGATACCTCACACAAACCATTTTACCGATATAATGCAATGCAAGGTCTGACAAAATATGTAGTAAAACATACAGAGTGGACTAAGCACGATCTCAGTCTTAAATGTGACTCAGAGCCTACGAAGAGGCCACAATTAAGGACATTTTTTTTTGGGGGGGGGGTTTGGGTGGGATAGTTGAATGTTTTAAAGGACGCTTTCAAAGAACGGGTGTGGGCGTAGGTGGCTTGTTGTAGGCGTGGCTCGCACGGTAATCACGCTCGCTGGGTGTGACTCTGGTGGTGGTGAAGTGACGCAACACGGAGTGAGCTAGCAGCAAGGAGGGTAAGGGTGGCATGGGGACACTATCGCCAAAGATAACAAAGATTATTTAAGGAAATAGTAAGTCACATCAGCAGTACACACTTCCTTTGGCAACACACAACAATTCCATGCCAGCGACCACACGGGAAAGTTGCAAGACCTTCACTTCCCACACCAACCGGAAATACTGACCACCTCCTCCCGTCCTACCACCCCACCACTTACACCGTGAGTTGCAGGTGGCTGCAGGGGGTAGGGGCGGTCACATGCGGCCCACGCCGTCAGCTATATCCTGTGGGACGACTTACCCTACACCTGACTACCTCCAACACAGGTGATCCTGTGCTGGTTATTACCGATACATGATACACATCATCAACTATGAGTTTTGATGCAGTAAATGTTGGGGTGCCGATGGCATTGAGCCAGCATCCCCTACCCCGAGTCCTCCATCAACCAGCTACACCACCTGTTGGAGCTCTTTCTCCCACATCCTACAACTCGCCTGACAACACACCATCCATGTTCTCATGTCGCCTACCTCCCCGAGGCACGCCCTCACCTTTGCTACACCCCTGTTAGTGATCACTCAACATCAAGAAAATACAGAATAAACTAACACATGCAAGTCAGTCCCGCTTTGCCAGTCTTTTTACTGTTGGCTGCAGCACGTGACACCACGGAGAAGGGGAGGGAAGGTGGAACAGTCCCGTGATGAACGTTGGGGTAAGCATAGCAGGTGAGTGTTTTGGGCTAAGGGAGGGGCAGGGGGCGTCTGGCAGGCTCGGGTTGGCGGCGGGCTGGGCCACCGCCAAATATGGGTGGGTAGGCACGCATGCTACCCAGTGCCGCCCACCTTTCACACCCACACGTCTTCCACGCGCACCCTAATTGGGTTTGGCCGGGCATCAACTGGTGGCACGACACACCTGGCTGAGTTCACGGGCTAACTTTGGCCATACTTCCTTCGACATTCATGTCCAGACACATCCATTCACAACGCTTTCGGGTACTGGCCGTCTTCGCAGCGCTTCTCAACACCCTTTCCCTCAGTTGTATACCACACCCCGCCCCGCCCCGCCCCGCCCCGGCCCGCCCCGGCCCGCCCCCGCGCTCCGTACAAGCGTATGCACAATTATGACAGAGCGAGATGTGTTTAAAGCGGGTGTTGCGCCCTACGACCACCCATGTTATCAGATAAGCTGCTAGGATGGAGGAATGTGAGGCTGAGGTTGGCATGAGTCGGATGTAAATGACAACACAGTGTGGCAGGCACATCAAGGTGCCTTAACAGGATCACGCCAGCAGCTCATGACGTACATGAAGCACTAGTTCACACACACACACACACAATCTCTCTTTCTCTTTCTCACACACACGTACACGTACACACCTCGCTCTGTTGTCTGCCAGTATCCACGGTCCTTGTACGTTGTGATCACTATAAATCCCTCTCGTCCTTCACAGCCACTGAAGCCCCTGGGAGGCTGAGGTGTATATCCTAGCACTCAAAGAGGGCACGCATGCCCACCACGTACTAGCACCAGCACTCTACTGCTCACTCCTCCAGGCTCCAACACTGAACACTGGGCAGCTCGCTTCCCCGCCGCACAGCAACCACCTACCAATTTATCCTTATTTGTTTAATCAACAATCATTCGACGTAAGCTCTTTCCTTCAGCCCACGAACGTGACTATGACAAATTAATAAGAAAATCAACATGTTATAAACAATGTCATCAAATAAGTGTAGTGTCTAACCATTACTAGTTGGCACCTGCGCAGATGTGTGACGATGGTAACACTGCAGCGCACCCACGCTCAAAGAAAACGGGGTGATGCGGGTCTCCACTACTCCACTAGACCCCGCTACAACGACATCCCACAACTTACTACAGGTGGAGCTGCACAGTGGTTCGGGGTCACCGCCATGACGCAACAGATGCTACTGAGATGAACTGATTGAATAATATCTGGGTCGGGGCAGCGTGAATGCCCTTCCCATTAATATAAGGTGAGGGTGGTGTTGATGCATTCACTTTCTCTCAGCGCCACTTGAGTAATAATAATAATAATAATGAGTAATAAAAATAATAATAATAACAAAAATAACAATAACAATAATCCCTATGACGTGTTGGCTGTGATGACCACCACAATCTACCCAATGATCTGCACCTTAAACATGCACTCCTGCCTCACGGGGCGTCACCGCATATCAGAATCAGTACCTCCCCCTCTCCTCAATAATTAATAAGGAGTCTCTGGAGATAATCATCCAATACGACATTTAGTTCTGGATTGTAGTCTGAGAGGTGTGGATCGGACGGTGATCTGTGCATGAGTGTTTGGTCATCTAACTATGTTAATGGTCGAACACAAACACAAATTACCCATCATCCAATAAATTACAGAGGTGGAAATTATGAGGAAGCAGCAGGTTGCCGCAGCTCTGAAGGCGCTCACAGACACAAACACCCAAGAAAGAAGACTGACGACAATTTTTTTTTTTGTTATGGCCTCTAGCACCTGTAGGCTATCTTCTGCACGGCTCTGATGCCCTGTAGGAGACATAAGCCATAGACCCGTAAGACAGACGAACACACTACACCATTGAATGACCACATATCTCAGCCTGACTCATTACACTGTGACATCAGTTTTCCAAAATATAAACAAAAATCGACTAAATAACCATGAAAAGAAAATTAAAAACAAAACAAGCATTTTTATTTCAGCTAACACTCTAAAACTCCCTTATTATGAATACTAATAAACTGAATGCCTTCAGTATCAAGAGTAAATTAATAACAGTGAGGCAGCGGTGTCCTATATTAGTGATGTTTGCCTCCACCCTCCACACAAGAGCAGCGACGCGGGGGCCAATATATCACTATGATAACGCAGAGCTGCTTCATCCCATCCCTCCCACCACCCCACCTCCACGATACGCCGAGCTCCGCAAATACACCGTAAATAGACTCCAGTTCCCTAGCTGGGCTGCCGGAACCTCAGTTGGTAAAGTCAGATTTGAGCAAGTCTCTCTCTCTCTCTCTCTCTCTCTCTCTCTCTCTCTCTCTCTCTCTCTCTCTCTCTCTCTCTCTCTCTCTCTCTCTCTCTCTCTCTCTCTCTCTCCTTGTACTAATCTAATTCCACCTCCACCCACTGAAGTTCACAGCACCGTTGCTTACATGATGCGTTGAAATAACTACAAGCTCAGCCATACCAGCATCCATCATTAAATTCCCTTGATCAGCAGGCTGCACACACACAAACATACATCACACACACACACACACACACACACACACACACACACACACACACACGTCGGCCTCCTACAGGCTGCGCCTCCTCAACACTCTGGAACTCTCTTCCTTTGTCTGTTTTTCCACCTGCCTATGACTTAAACTCTTTCAAAAGAGGAGTGTCAAGACACCTCTAATGTGAACTGGACCTCCACCCCTTGCTTCTTTTCTCCTACTACTGTCCTCTTTACAGGGTCTGGCAATAAGCGGAATTTTTTTTCTACGTATTTTTGTTTTCCCTTAGCCAGTACACTTTCAATGTATAATAATAATAATAATAATAATAATAATAATAATAATAATAAAAAAAAAAAAAAAGGCGATGGGGCTTTCACACATGTGGTGTTAGCAGGTATGTCAGCTAACCAAGCTCGAATGCATACCCGGCCTCCAAGGTGCTGCTCCATCGTCATTACACAGAACCGGCGGCTGGACAAGGTCGTGAAGTGGACCTGCGGGACTGTACTGGACCCACCACACAAAAAACCTATCACAAAACTAACACTAACTTATTGACTACTCTCTGTATATAAAAAAAAGAAAAGTCTTCCACTCCTCACATTTAAACTGTATAAATTATGTAATCTAAAAAAAAAAATATTTTCAATATAGTGCTGCAATTTCAAATAAACCGATTATTATTATCATTATTACAAACACACACACACACACACACACACACACACACACACACGAAGAGGAAAGGTTCCATATTTACCCATCGTGTCCCCTTTTTCTGCGGTGGGGAGGGGCGGGTCAGTGAGGGTCTACTCGCCGCCCCTCGTGTGTTTAGGTGGTCCATTGTTTGACCTCACCTTGCAGGCTCACATTACATCCTTTATTAGCGCTTGTGTTGCCGGCCTTTGGGTGACCAGCTGGACTACAGTGTGTGTAGGCATAGTCTCGTGTGTGTTGGTGTGGGTGGGCTGGGATGCAGTGTGGAAGGGCCGCTAGTGAAAGCGCAAAATAAGCTGCAGGAAGACTTATGTGAAAATAATCCCACCCTGAAGCATGAACCATGTGTCTGGAGGCAATTACTTATACACTTTGTGGTAAGTGTTCCTCTGTGACACACGCACACCTTCCTTCCATAACGCATCTACAACATCTCATGCCACAGCACCAGGCATGTGTCCTTTTCTGTCACCAGCAACTCCCATCCCTGACCCTAACACTTTAACAGCGGCCGGACATCCTCTCGCCATTAACTAAGCGAACAGCAGCCAATTACATTATTACGGCATTCCTTCTGACCGAATGGAATTATAGACCAAGACGTAAAACAACAATAATAATTATTACTACTACTGTTGTTCTTGTTGTTACTGCTACTGCTACTGCAACTACTACTACTATTACTACTTCTATTACTACTACTACTACTACTACTACTACTACTACTACTACTACTACTACTATTATTACTACTACTACTATTACTATATATTATTACTACTACTACTACTTGTACTATTACTACTACTACAACTTTTCACAAACAAGTGTCCGTCAGTGTGCGCGGCATGGACGGGGAGGTAGACAGTGGCGAGAGGGGAATGGGAGAGGGTTGGAGGAGGGCCCTGACGCCACCTCACTCACCGCCTAACAGGGTCAATAGTGAGTCAACTCCATCAGGCTCCAGCGGTGACCTGTCCGGGTTGCCCTCCTCCTCCCCTCTCCCCTGCCTCTCTTTCCTATCCGCGGCACACGTCCCTTCGCCTGACGGATAACTCGCTCCAGGCCACACCCACGCCTTTCTCGACGGACTCACTCACCCCTATGCACCCCCTGCCTCGCCTCAACACATTTGCTAGTCCTCGCTTTCTTGTGTGTTCTGCAATGCCTGCACTCACTCCTCCTTGTTCACGTTTTCGTTTCCAACACCCATTATTGTTCAACTTTTCTGGCTGTGTTCCTGTGTTCCTTTCCTTCTTTCCGTATCCCTTTTTGCCTTGACTCCCTCTACTCCCTATCTTCCTGATCGTCCTATTGTAATGCCCTCACTCCCCTACCTCTTACCAACCCATTTTTAAACCAGCTGTGCCTCATTCACGTTGTTATCCCCACATCCCTGCCTTCCCCAATCCTTAGCACACTCCACCATTCCTCAGATTACGACTCAGGGGCCTCGTACACCTCGTCACCACCAACAACAACAACCCAGAGACGGTGTAGTCAAGGGGTAAAGCGTCGTCTGCAGGAGGAGCAGACTGGGCGTTGTATGAAGCCCCAGCAAGGGTTTCCGTGGCAAAGACAAGTCAGGGGAAGGAGGGTTCTTTTAGGCGGGAAGATAGTGCGATAGCAAGTGGTGGAAGGAGCAGCCTCGCGTGGCCACCTCCCTCTCCCCTGTCCCTCCTTTCCCATCCGGAGAGAGGTCGGCTAAAAGGGAGCCTAAACACCGAACAAAGGACGATAACGTTATATCTTAATGCAATTTTTCTTGGTAATGTTTGGACAGATCTATACGCGAGGGAGAGGCGGCGGCGGCGGTGGTGCCGGAGGCGGAGCAGCGATGAGGACTGCTCGCTTGTGTAGTATTATGCTGCTCGTGTCCACAGCAAAAAAAAGTTAATCTTCTTAACTTGTATATATATTATTCATTAGGTCCACATAAACAACCGACATTGTCTGTAGTCAGCACATGAGCAGCAGTAGATCGAGAGATTAACAACTTGTATACGCAGTACTGCACGAAATTGTCTCTGGTGGAGTATAGTATGTATCAAGGCAAGACGTGTATTTCTTTTTATTCCTTATTCTGATCGTCAGCATTTCCTATAGACGAAGCGAGGCGAGGCGAGTGCTGTGTGTGCGTGTGTGTGTGTGTGTGTGTGTGTGTGTGTGTGTGTGTGTGTGTGTGTGTGTGTGTGTGTGTGTGTGTGTTTGTGTGTGTGTGTGTGAGGTGAAAGAGGTGCATAAGAAGGCGCGTGGAGGATGAAGCACGCGCTTGTGGTAATGGATGCATGTAATGAAGGAATGTATGAAGGTGTGGGGTGCCGATGCAAGGTGTTTAAGAAGACATGTGCTTCTTGAAACGTGGCGGTGTGGTCTGTGGTGGTGGAGGCGTGTAGAAAAGACAACAAGTGGAGGTGTTGTGTGGTGGACCACGACAGGATCACCATCACCACTCAACGCTCATAACACATACACCCACATACACTTAAGATGAAGGAACACATAAGCAGGCGGTCAACGCCATAAACAGAATATTGAAGAGTCAAGGAACTTTTACACACACACACACACACACACACACACACACACACACACACACACACACACACACACACACACACACACACACACACCAAGCGCATAACAGAAAAAAATAACGTGTCAAGACCTCTAATCCATTTAGCGGTGAGACGCGCGACGGGCTTGGCAAACAGTGAGTAGGTGGGTGGCGCGGCAGGACGGAGCCGACGTGGTGGTGAATGTCTGGGTGTGCGAGCATATGTGACGGAAAGAAACGTGCGATGATTGATTCACTTCTATGGATGGACTGTGATGATTCAGTACGTTTAGAGAATAACACTGACGCTGCAGCACCCCAAACCCCA
>JAPQNM010000045.1:1356313-1358813 GCA_029783475.1 Metacarcinus magister | reverse complement strand
TCTTTGGCTTTCCTCTCATTACTGCTATACAATTTTCTATAGAGTTGCTCTCCTACATTTGGTCACCTCATCTCTATTACTTGTAATCTAGTCTTGTTCATCTTTGAAAGAATATAGTTGCTTTCTGTCGATTCCAAGTGTTCTCGCTATCTTCATACTTGTACACTTGTTTAGAGTTTCCAAAATCTTTTTCATGTTGTATTTTCATGTAATTTTTTTTTGTTGTTTATGGCTTTAGACAGTTCACTTACTACTTCCATTCTGTCTTGCATTGTTTTTTATTACGATTCTGTAATGTTTCCTTATGAGATCTTTGGTGGCTGTTGAAAGTTTTCCATTGTTTTCTTTGGGTGCTTTCCTACCTACTTCTAGTAATCATTCAAAGACTATATTAGTCTGGTTGTCATTTAAACTCTCTATGTTTCCATTCCTCTCGTCTACTAGCTGTGAGTACTAGTTCTGGATTCTAACTGCAAACTCATCTGATTTCTCTTAAGCCGCTTTCACACCAAAGTTGCATGTCGCATGTGGCAAGTGGACAATGACATGCAACATGGTGCTTTCACACCAAAGTGACATGAGGTGCGTGGTCATGCTCGGTTCACAAAATGGCATCATTGGATGATGAGGCTGATACAGTTGCTCTGGTCAGTGCTGTAGTCGCCTGGTGGTTCCATGGCTTGTCCTGCTCATCCTATGAGCTGTAATCTGGTGAAGTTGTCATACAAACAGTTGTAGGTTTCCACAGTTTGCACAAATGTGATGTTAAATGCCTCACTCTAGAAGAGGCATCATGAATAGTTGTGCATATGAACACAAAGAAACTGTGCACCCTTCTCCACAGACTGCAGACTCTTGATTCGTCTTCCCTCCACTGCTCACTGCACAATCAAGTGCACAGGGGTGACTGAGGCATTGTTGTCAAATGTGGCTACCGAAAATCTGTTAAGAGTCTTAAAAAACTACTATACGTACACCATATATTCGCAAGGTTATTAGTGTTACATTTTTAATGATATTTGTTTTCAATGATATTAATATCGTCTTGGTTATTAATCATTTGGCTGTGAAAGTTCAATTGAATTTGACAACATTGTGCGAGGCGGCATGTCACGCTAAAAAATGACGGTCCGGTCATACCTCGGAGTGGCATCCAAGTGACACGTGGCACATGTGACATATTATGCCACTTCGTTTTGAAAGGTTACATTTGTTTCTTTAGGTTTGTTTTCAAGTGGCATGCCACGTGTGATGTGTCACTTTGGTGTGAAAGTGACCTTAGACTGTTCAGATATTTGGCATCTTCATTCTCAATAACCTCTCTTTCTCTCTTTAAGTCTAGCATTACTTTGCATCTCACCATCCTGTGGTCACTTGACTTTAATTTATTTAATGCTGCCACATTCTTTACCGTGTTCAGTTTATTAGTAAGAATGAAGTCAGTTTTATTTTTAATTTCACCGTTCGGGCTTCTCCATGTCCACTTCTTCCTTACACTACGATTGAATTATTTTCCTCTGCAAACCCTACGAACATGTCACCTCTATTATTTTGAGTATCTATTCCAAAGTATCCTAGTGCTGTCATTCCAACACTAATTTTCCCAACCATTGTATAAAGTCTCTGATTATGAAAGAATACTGACTTTAGTGCAATTCCATAGCTGCTTCATAAAATCTTTCTACATCCTTGTAATCATAGGCTGATGTTGGTGTGTAAACCAGTAAGATTTTAATTCTATATCTGTTGTTAAATTTAAATATTAAACCTGCAACTTGCTCACTCAAACTGTACAAATTTTCAATATTTCCTGCAAGTTCATCGTTCACTAGGAAGCCAACACTGTGTTCTTTTTGTCCTCTATAGTTAAAAAAATATCTGACAATTCTTCAGTTCTATGAATTCTTCACCTGTTCTTCTAATCTCACTTAGGCCTATGATATCCCATTTGATGCCTTCTAATTTTTTAATAACACTTCAAGACTACTTTCACTCGCCTTTGTCCTAATATTATAAGTGTAAAGATGTAAGTTCCAAAGTCAGTGTGTCCAAACCCAAAGATTCTCAGCATCCCTTGCTCTGGAGCAGGTCTGACTGATGTTATGACCAGTTGCTCCATCGCTACAGGGGACTGGGGGACATGACATGGATGTAGTGGTAATGTTGAGGGGTAAGTCAAATACCACACCAAGCTGGCTTAGGGTAGCTTGGTGTGGGAACACATCTTTTTATTTTTTCACAAAGTGAACCTGTACTGTGTTGTTTGGTTGCACCTGTTTTGTTTAGTCCACTGATTGTTAGAAGTTACAAGCCCCTTCACTAGGGCAAGGTAGTGTTTTTTTATTCTCTAAATAATTGAATAATAAAACTTTATAAAAGAGTATTATTCTGTGAACATGTTCTCACAATATATTGAAAGAATTAAGTTTTCATGATATGTATAATGCGCAATAAACAAGATGGATCTCTGACATCAATCTTACTGTTACAACAAATTATT
>JAPQNM010000045.1:1348813-1351313 GCA_029783475.1 Metacarcinus magister | reverse complement strand
ACGGTGACGTCACATGTTGTTGATACAGACACCCGTGATGTCACGCCTGCACCTTAGCACGCACTCTACGCTATGTCATCATTTCTTACTTCTGCTCATAATTTTTTTTTATTTATAAAATATGAATTACTAGTTTCTGCACAGAGAAAATACATAAACAATAACAATCATCTAAATATACAAACGCATATGTCACAGAAAACGTTTGATGGGTAGCGTTTCTATTTTGCTTATTTGAGTTCTTAGGTCATAATGTCGTGTCGTATTTGTATGCAATGTTCATTTCATCAGTAGAGATAGTGTTCTACTTTTGTTTATAATACTGGGGTTTGAGATGGATCATAGCAGGAGTGAAATAGGAGGATGCATGTATATTCATTTATATATATTTATCATTTACATATCAATATTATCTATTTTTTAATTTATTTTCTTTATGCAGGTGAGAGAAAAAAGGTATCAATCAGAAAAGTAACATATTTCCTAAGGTTCCACGTATGTTGTTCTTCATCAAATATGTTTCGACAATGGACGGTCTTGGTTATATTTTCCTAATTAGTCCAAGAACAATAATGATAATTTAATAACTATCATCATATTTTTACCCATCTACTACAATCCATTACTTTGTTTTCTCATAGTAAGTGTGTTTCGTAGTAGATGTGGGGCATATCTGAAGCTCAGGTATGACTCAAGGAATAACTAGGTGGTATATCTAATCAAATTTTGTATTAAGGAATCACAGTATTGCGGAAAGTCCTGAAGCTTAACAAAAAAATTACTGAATTCCTCTGAACATGTGTGAGCAAAAACCTACTTTTCATATGGATGCCTGTCTCTACCACTGAGGCTAAACCCATCGACGCTAGAAGCAGGCATAGATGTAGAGCCAAGTATACCATATCCTGACCCTAATACTTTATCAGTATCAAACGTCCGGTGGCTCTCTTCTCCCTCTCCGTCAGCAACACACACACACACACACACACACACACACACACACACACACACACACACACACACACACACACTGTCCTGTTGTTATTGTCCTTGCTGCTTCTCGAACCCCTCGATTTCAGAGACAAGGAAAGTTGTATAATTGTAACTGGGTGGTCAGTCGAATTCTTAGGCAGCAGATAGTATTCATGTATGGCTGGATTTGAACTCGATATTCTGTTTGTCTTGCTTCCATTTGTTTGGTCACGAAAGAAAGGAAAGGAGAGGAATGCAAAACGCGTGCCCTCTCCGATTTGATTATGTGTGTGTCTGCAGCAGAACAGAAACCTTCGACAATCACAACAAAGTAAACATTTAATACAAATTCGCAAATGTCCTTCCTCTTCAATGAAATGATTGGATGCTCTTAACCCTAATATATTTAGAGTTCCTATTGGTACTGAACCCTTACACCTGAGCGTCGATAGTGTCAGATGTATCCCACATAATCATTGTCCCTTCACACTACCCTGAGATGTTAGTTAGTTATTAATACGTTCAGGCAGTGTAGTCAGGTAGGGATATTTTCACTAGAATGCAAATACACGTGCGGCTGTACAATACCACCACAGTGATATCTATTAGTCTACATTCTGTGCTGTAGTGTAAGTTGGGGGGAGGCTTGCAACCACATATCGGAACCAGTAATGAGAGAATAATTTTGAATAATGCTTGTGACGCCAACGACGAATTCTTTAGTCTACAGCGTCATGAGTAAACACAGGAGAGAGAATTACATAGAGTTACATAGAAAAATCAGACCACACGGACCCCTGAGTCCATACTAGGTGGTCTGTCCTTATCCTAAAGAAAAAAAAGAATAAAAAAAGAGAGAAAAAAGAGAGAGAGAGAGAGAGAGAGAGAGAGAGAGAGAGAGAGAGAGAGAGAGAGAGAGAGAGAGAGAGAGAGAGAGAGAGAGAGAGAGAGAGAGAGAGAGAGAGAGAGAGAGAGAGGAGAGAGAGAGAGAGAGAGAGAGAGAGAGAGAGAGAGAGAGAGAGAGAGAGAGAGAGAGAGAGAGAGAGAGAGAGAGAGAGAGAGAGAGAGAGAGAGAGAGAGAGAGAGAGAGAGAGAGGAGAGAGAGAGAGAGAGAGAGAGAGAGAGAGAGAGAGAGAGAGAGAGAGGAGAGAGAGAGAGAGAGAGAGAGAGAGAGAGAGAGAGAGAGAGAGAGAGAGAGAGAGGAGAGAGAGAGAGAGAGAGAGAGAGAGAGAGAGAGAGGAGAGAGAGAGAGAGAGAGAGAGAGGAGAGAGAGAGAGAGAGAGAGAGAGAGAGAGAGAGAGAGAGAGAGAGAGAGAGAGAGAGAGAGAGAGAGAGGAGAGAGAGAGAGAGAGAGAGAGAGAGAGAGAGAGAGAGAGAGAGAGAGAGAGAGAGAAGAGAGAGAGAGAGAGAGAGAGAGAGAGAGAGAGAGAGAGAGAGAGAGGAGAGAGAGAGAGAGAGAGAGAGAGAGAGAGAGAGAGAGAGAGAGAGAGAGAGAGAGAGAGAGAGAGAGAGAGAGAGAGAGAGAGAG
>JAPQNM010000045.1:1262926-1316878 GCA_029783475.1 Metacarcinus magister | reverse complement strand
CGTATCGCGCGCTCAGGTCACTCACCAGCCAATCAGAGTGAAGGAGATATGGCAACGTTGGACCCATGGGAATACTGGATTCTACCCCACCAAAAAGCTCAGTTAAGATTTGTTGGACTTATAGTTTTGTCCTTAATGACAGAGGACTCAGGTCAAGAAGACAGGAAGTAAGGTTAAAACCACGACATTCCTACAGATTTCTCTCTCTCTCTCTCTCTCTCTCTCTCTCTCTCTCTCTCTCTCTCTCTCTCTCTCTCTCTCTCTCAGAGAGTCTCTCCTCTCTCTCTCCTCTCTCTCTCTCTCTCTCCTCTCTCTCTCTCTCTCTCTCGAGCTCCTCTCTCTCTCTCTCTCTCTCTCTCTCTCCTCTCTCTCTCTCTCTCTCTCTCTCTCTCTCTCTCTCAAATCCCAAGCACTGCCTCCCACGATCAACTAAAAATATGTTATGAGCATTGCCTCGGATATTCCAATCACGACACCACAACTTTGTGCTGGACAGATCCTTCACGCGTGACCTTTAGCTCTCACTCTCAATGGAAATACCGTCAAGTGCGCGCCATCTCCTGACGTCATGCTGCTGCTGCTGCTTCCCTCCACATCATCCTTTGTTTACGGAGAAAAGTTCAGATAGTGGGAAACTTCTGTCGTTGTTTTACTGAATTACAAGTGCATTTTTGTTAACATAATCATCATTAATCAAAACCCACTCGCCGTAAATGGCATCAAGGGGCTCTGAGTGGGTACGTGTACACTTTCACCTCCCTATGTGATGTCATTATCAAGACACTACTGAGTATTACGTCACTCCTCCGGAAGTGGTTTCTTCACATACGCATGACTCCCTTCTTCTCGAGCAGCTCGATAGAACCACTCTTCCCCCAGAACCTGTGTCCGCAGCTGCTTTTCATCCCGTCCTCCCTAGGTAAGTGTAGACGCCATGTGGTTACATTTCAAGTTACAAAGTGAGGCCAACCAAAATATCATTTGTGAACAGTCATCACATTGTTTCCAAGCTGCATAACACATTTTCACTTGTGTTACTGTACTTGTAAAATGTTCATATTCAAGTTATCACGCACCAGTCCAAATGGATGCACGCAAATCAAGGATATCAAAGGAACCTTATAAAACCGGTTAGATGATTACAGCCTATAGTAATAATAGACAAGGAGAATGATATCACTTGACCTTAACCTTGAATGTCTAGTTAGGACCTCATCGTCCAGCATGCACCTGAAGACAAGTGATGGTCCTAGCGTTCAGTAGCTACACACGCAATGATCACGAGTCGAGCTCAGCCAATCACAACGCAACGTTTCTCTAGCCGTGTATTGATAGCCCTTACCCCCCTCAGTGTGGTTTCGGAGGATCAGCGGGTATGGGGGGGTATTCAAAGCTGCCACCTTGCGTCCACTCTATCTGACTTTATTTCCCCCCGTAGAAACATCACCATGGCACCGAGTCACCTGTGTAGGGTGCTAGCTTGTGCCACCTTGCTGCTTGCTGCGTGCCACGTCTCAGCAAACCCTACACACGGTTTTGCAAAGGATTCCATCAGACAAAGTAAGTAAACCTTCATGAAGCATCAAGGGAACTACTATACTACTACTGCTATTACTACTGCTACTACTATTACTACTGGCATTTCAATACCAAAGTCGATATATTAATTGATTTGCGTTTACTGTTAGTGTTTTGTTTTGTGGGGAGACAAAAACCAAACACATAACTGGTACAGACTCATGCATTCGTGTGTAATTACGATTTTTCTTTCCCATACGTTTTCATTTCTACATGAGTTTATTTTCTTTTTTATACATTTTCGAATCATAAGAGAGGAAGAGGTGGAACGTGAAACTAAGGACATAAGACATAAATATATCTATGATAATATAACTAACGAGTGTAATTTCATCTCACTTACAAGTCAATTGACCACATGGCAGGATTTACATAATTGCTGAGATAATGTGTGTGTGTGTGTGTGTGTGTGTGTGTGTGTGTGTGTGTGTGTGTGTGTGTGTGTGTGTGTGTGTGTGTGTGTGTGTGTGTGTGTGTGTGTGTGTGTGTGTGTGTGTGTGTGTGTGTGTGTGTGTTAATGTCAGTACATATGGTTATGAAAACATGCGTGGTGAGTGAGGTCGTTTGGCTGGTGACGGTTATTATCTCCACCCGACTCGTGTACCAAAGATAAAGTTAAGAGTTTCATTGGCGAATGTGCACTCACCCTATTCTTTATTACCATATATTCAATATCTATCTATCTATCTATCTATCTATATATATATATATATATATATATATATATATATATATATATATATATATAGAGAGAGAGAGAGAGAGAGAGAGAGTATATTATTATTATTATTATTATTATTATTATTATCACTATTATCACTATTATCACTATTATCACTATTGTTATTATTATCATTATTACTATTATTAGTAGTAGTATTGTTATTGTTATTATTATTATTTTTGTTTCTATTATAATTATTATCATTCCTATTATCATGATCATTATATAATAACAACAACAACAATAATAATAATAATAATGATACTACTACTACTACTACTACTACTAATAATAATAATAATAATATTACTATTATTATTGTTATCATTATTACTATTATTATTATTATTATTATTATTATTATTATCACTATTGTCATTATCATTATTGTTATTATCATTATTGTAATTATTATTATTATTATTATTAACATAATTATTATCACTACCATTATCATTATCGTTATTATTATTATTATTATCAATCTAATCATTATTGTTATATTATTATAATTATTATGATTATAATGATCATTATTGCTGTTATTATCATTATGATAATTATTATTATTATTATTATTATTATTATTATTATTATTATTGATAAAACAATTATTTTGTTTATTTGAGATGGCTAAAAAAAAAAGCTCGTTTCAAATTACCAGCTTCACAATTGTATGTTCATGTTGCAAAAAATAAGCCTTGCGATTCGGACGACGTATGGTTTATTGCAGTAAACAATTTCTTCGTATAAGCTAACCATGCACTTCAATACTCACGTGTTAGCAACACCGTGCATGACATGGCGTGCACGACCTCAACACTACTGTCATCCATAAACCTATAATGAACTCAACGTGGGTCAAGAACATTCGTTGGGATAGATTTTAAAATGGTCTCAACGTATGACTTGATGTTACTGGCAAGCTTCATCCAGTGGGGACATGGAGCATGTGAAGCAGCCTCATCCTAAGGGGCTCTTTCATTGGTGATGGGGAGGGGAGGGCAGCGTACACCACGGAAACAATAAAAACAATAATTTGGTCTCATCCGTCATTGTGGATTTTCCCACAAGTGATCTTCATGACAACAAAGAATTACACTGATGATAATGACGATGAGGACGATGATACTACTACTACTACTACTACTACTACTACTACTACTACTACTACTACTACTACTACTACTACCAGTACTACTACTACTACTACTACTACTACCAGTACTACTACTACTACTACTACTACTACTACTACTACTACTACTACTACTACTGCTACTACTACTACTACTACTACTACTACTACTACTACTACTATTATTATTATCACATATACCGGTACTACATACAAATATCACTTTTACTATTATTGCTTCTACTACAAATTTCTCCACTTTCACCACTATTATATAAAACAAAGCATGCATAACTAAATACGTGATAAGGCATTAACATTATTGATCCCATGCAGATTCAGACCCCTGTCCAGTCGTGGTGCAGGTGGGGGAGGGCCACGGCCTGGCCAGCGTAGCCCTCCAGGACACCCTTGAATTCAGCCTCAATCCCAACATGCCCCTGATGAGTATGAACTTCATGGGGGACGACGTTTTGTACAAGGTGAGTCAAGGCGTGAGGAGGAGGAGGAGGAGGAGGAGGTGATGAAGAAAAAAGGAGTGTCGGTAATAATGGTAGTGATTGTGTCAGTACAGTCGTTAGTTTTCTCACCCCTTCCTTCCCTTTCTCCTTCTTCCCTTTCCTACAGGCAACGGTTGACGGCACAATGGTGACGCTATTCCAGTGTGACGTGCAAGACTCCAACTGCATTATAGTGGAGGAGGGAGGCACCAAGAGCACAGACCTCCTGGTGCCGAACATGTGGAACCAAATCCTCGTCAAGTACAACAACGGCGAGGTAGGTGATGGTGATGATGGTGGTGATGATGGTGATAATGGTGATAATAGTGGTGATGATAGTGATGGAGCGCGTGCGTTGCATTATTTTTGCATTACATCCAAGTTATAGCAAGTATGTGTCTTTATATAAAAATACTCGAAAACACCTGTTGCATTCAAGTCTTGCGTTCATTAAGCAGCGTTTTTGGGTGAGCAACCTCTTAACAATCATGTGTGTGTGTGTGTGTGTGTGTGTGTGTGTGTGTGTGTGTGTGTGTGTGTGTGTGTGTGTGTGTGTGTGTGTGTGTGTCTCCACCAGATAACTGTGGGGGTCAACATGAGGGCCAGGGTGATGGGTGGCCACATGACGATGAACAAAGGACCCAGCAAGAGTGGTGGTGATTTCCATCTTGGAGAAGGCAAAGTGACCTTCATGGTGCCGCCCGCCACGCCCTCCTATGTGGCCACGCTCAAGATCATCTGTTCCGGTGTGTGTTGGGGGGGTGAGAGGAGGGGTAATTTAAATGCATTGCAATAATTAGAACTTTAGTTAATTATTGAAATTTTTTATGGTTTATATTTTACGTTATTCTTTCTTGAAATTTTGCAGTATTTGATGTCGATTAATGTGTCTGTGGTCTATTAACTCAAATACTAACCTAACTGTGTGCGCTCATGGACTGATTGGTTTACAGAGGAGCCACCGCATGTACAGACGGAGCTCCCTGTGTTGCCTCCCTCGACTGCTGCCACCACCTCCAAACCATCTTTGGTAGTACAACGTAAGTGTAATACTAAGAATCGTGTGGAATTGCTCAACATTGATACTGATAAAATTGTTGACAGTGATGCTTGCTGTCTTAGGGTAACGACAGTGACTGATGATAAAAAAAAAAAAATAAAATTAACTAACGATTGTACTATCTAACGATGACTGACTGATGTGTCGCCGCAGCATACGAGACATGTCCCTTGTACAAGTTGGAGATGGACCACCCGTCGGTCCCTGCTCCCCTCAACGACCACCTCACACTGGCTGTGTTCCCAAACCTTCCCGCCATCCACCTTCTGATTACCAATGGCCGCCACCGCCTCAACTTGAAGGTAAGCACACGATTTCTTCTCCCCCCCCTCTTCCCTCATCCACTGGAAGATAGAAGGGTGTTCTAAGGGAGTTTTTAACTTGAAAATAATTCTCTCTCTCTCTCTCTCTCTCTCTCTCTCTCTCTCTCTCTCTCTCTCTCTCTCTCTCTCTCTCTCTCTCTCTCTCTCTCTCTCTCTTTTATTAAGTTACATGTAAGCCTCACATTCGATGTAGCTTACTTTTCACACCATTTCATGTCCGAGATTTCGTTCATCAACAGAGACTTAATAATTTCAGTATTTTTGTACTAATTTTTTTCCCGTCCCACTCAGTCATAATTTAATTCACAGTTAACACTCACACACAATAATAGTTTTGAGTCACCTAAGCAATTGAATAAGATCCACCTATCTACGTTGTTCCCGTTGTATCCTCTCACCTGAATCACCTACACAGTGCCACTGAGGAGCTGGTGTGCCGTCACTGTCTGAGGAACCGTAAGCCTTCACCAACAAGACCAAATCTTAGATCCCACAGCCTTGAATGATTGATTCTATAGTATCTTCGTTGATGAGATGACAACGACAACAATAACAAAAACAATAAGAACAATAACAATCCTACAGGACCAATGCTAAAAATTAAAGCAAATATATGCTGAATAGTATTTTAAAACATATGAAACATTATAATGGGATTATGACACTTTGATCTTGCAAAACGTTCAAAATTTTTATCCCTGTTTTTTACTTATTAAAAACTTGTAGTACATAGCACTTGTACAGTACATAATTCAAGAGTACTTAATGAACGCTTAATTATCTTTATCTCCCTGGTAATATTAGCAACACACCCACCCACCCACACCCACACCCACACACACCTGCCTCTCAATGAGGTATGTTGATACAACGAAGGGAGGAAGGAAACAAAAACCAGGAATGACAAACACAAGGCAAACATGACCCTGTAACCTAGCCATAACCAAGGTAATAAGGCGCGATGGTAGGGTCATGACATGCAGGTATCTGTGTTCCTGTTACGGAACTGAGGGTGTTTCAGAAGCTTGGTTGAGTGTCACTCACCATCGGGTTATTGGACTCAATACTGAATGATCTACTTTATTTACAACATATATAATCGTATCCAATTTCTTATTAACACTGGACTGCTTGCCCTTCACATGTTACTAATAACCTTAATGATAATGATGGTGATGATTATGGCGACGTTGATATTGACGAAGGCAATGATTTGTCTTAGTTGTTAAGTTACAGATGCTTACCTTCGGCAGGTCCACGTGGATGGCTCGAGGGCGGAGCTGCTGCAGTGCGAAGCGGGGAGAAAAAACTGCATCAGCAAGGACGAAGACCACATCAACGAATCTTACATCGTACCTGAAAAGTGGAACTTTGTCACTATCGACCTGGTTAAAGACAAGGTGTGTGTGTGTGTGTGTGTGTGTGTGTGTGTGTGTGTGTGTGTGTGTGTGTGTGTGTGTGTGTGTGTGTGTGTGTGTGTGTGTGTGTGTGTGTGTGTGCGCGCGCGCGCGTTTGTCATGCACCTGTCCGTCCGCCAAGGTTATCATTGGCCTCAAACAATTACTTCATTACTATGCCTAAGTGAAATGCCTGTTGGTACTTTAATGTTAAGTAGAAATTCAAATATATTACGAGAGGGCGACTCGCTGGCCCCACAAGAAAACGTATTACTCATAGGTCTTTCACATTTCAGTAGACATGAAACGGAGAAAAAAGTGTTTACTTGTTACCATTTTCGATTTTTTCTCTTAACACAGACCTGAGAAAAAAATTAATCATTCGTTGTCCTTTCAGATCAAGATCAGCATAAACGAGACGAAAGAAATGCTAATTACAAGCCTGCAGTCAGCTCACCAAAAAGACCTCCATGTGATCGCCTTGGCACCGCACGTCGCAGCTCAAGAACACTTCGTAGCATTGGTCAACGTTGAGTGTGAGGGTAGGTGGCGCCGAGTGTCTGGGAGGAGAGTCATGCCTCCAAGTCTGCCAGAGCCATGACACCCTTGAATGGTTGAGATACTGAAGGAATGGGGACAGGTTTCAGTAAGAATTAAATAAGCAATGTGTAAGGAAGCAAAATCAGTTATATCTTTGTTTATTAATTATCTGTTAATATTTCACGATGATTTCGTCGTTCATCACAGCTTGCAGGACGAATTCACTATGGTGTATTTTGAGGGTGATGATCAAGCCTCCATACTTCATTAAGATTCAGTTTCTGTGGTGTGCCTTAGTGCACCAGGATTGTAGGAAATGTGTACGGAAGGAGGCACACATAGCAGTTCACCACAACGATTTTTCCCTTTTCCACACAGGCAATGAACAGAAGACAGCGTGGCCAGCCACCTCCACCTCTACACCCACCCCTACCCAGAATGGCCTGCCCACCAAGGCCCCAATCGTGGGTGAGTAACCGACACACACACACACACACACACACACACACACACACACACACACACACACACACACACACACACACACACACACACACACTAACATTAATATACCTACTAAATTTTGACGAAATATGAAATATAACAGATACTTTTCTAAAACAACAGTGATGCTCGTTGTGTCGGTCTCCTGGAGAGTAGACCCAGGTAACATTTTCCTGCCTAAACATCACGAACCCAGTGGCGTACATAGAGGTTATGACTGACACCACCATCCTTTTTATACCAGTGGGCCTCCGGGCCGTATCTGCAGATTTAAATACGTATGCAATATATCTTCTGAAGCCTAAAAATGCCCCAACAAATAGTTGATTTTCAAAAAATTTGCCCGGACCCTCCAGCTATAGTGGCTCGCTTCCCTCTGCCTTACAAAAGAATGGAATCATCCCATGTGACCCACCTTTTCTAAGAACATATATTCACCACTGAGCGTACCAGCTTGTTATGGCAATATTTTGTCTGTTCGAGAATTCAGACTTTCAACATTTCATATTCATTAAGAAAACAAAATACATATACATAACCCTAAACACTGCTTGCGTAATTTGCAGTGCGAACCAGGACAATCTTGTGCAGACATGTTCTATACAAATCATGTGCCGGAAAAACCTTGCTTAGAAAATTTCGTGTTAACTGTAATAAGGCCTGTTCTATTTAGCCCTCCCCCTCTTCTCTACTGACAGAAAACACTCCTGAGCCTTTCACACCAGGAATCTTTCGGAACGTGGGCATTGTTGTTGGGGTGCTGGTGGGAGTGTTACTCATCATCGCCCTGGCAATCATCATTTCGACACTGAAGAAACGACGCTCGAGAGTCATCAACGATCAGTCTCCACTCCAGAATCAGCACCAACAGCAAGACTAGTTTTGTGGCCTCTCAAAACAGTGAACAAAGAAAAACAATACGAGAGAGAGAGAGAGAGAGAGAGAGAGAGAGAGAGAGAGAGAGAGAGAGAGAGAGAGAGAGAGGAGAGAGAGAGAGAGAGAGAGAGAGAGAGAGAGAGAGAGAGAGTCAATTCAATTCAATTTTATTTCCACAGGGTAGTGGTTATTACATACATAAAAGAGAGAGAGAGAGAGAGAGAGAGAGAGAGAGGAGAGAGAGAGAGAGAGAGAGAGAGAGAGAGAGAGAAAAGGAGAAAAAAAGAGAAAGAGATGCTTACATGCTATAATCAATTATATATATATATATATATATATATATATATATATATATATATATATATATATATATATATATAATATATATATATATATATATATATATATATATATATAATATAAATCATTACTAGTTTAATCATTATTATTATCATTATTATTATTATTATTATTATTTTTATTATTATTATAATTATTATTTCCTATTATTATTGATTATTTTAATTACAATTTGTACCATTATTATCACTGTAAACATTTAATTATTTGCTAAATACGTATTGTCAATGCCATTATTATTACTATTATTACTATTATTATTATTATTATTATTATTATTATCATTATCATTATTATTACTAAAATGTTATATTTCATTGTTACCATTATCTTCATTCATCATAATCTTTGTATTCATAGGCCGATTTTCACTTTCTGTTCATTCCCTTTCAATCTGTTTTCTTGATCCATACTTGAATTTACTTGTATTTTAGTGCTCAAGTGTTAATTTAAATGTAAGCTTAAGTGTAATGCCCAAAAAGCTATGCTTACAAAAGGGCTGTCTGCTGTCTTTCATCTATTGTACAAATAATATGATACCCTGCATGTCAGACATATTAAAGTGTTTAAAGTATTTAGCTAGTAGTGTTTATTTTTAACAGTTTTTCACACACTATTATGAAATCAAGGATTGTAGAGTAGCATTTTTTAGAGAACACACACACACACACACACACGATAGTTCTGATCTGACTAAGTAAACTACATATGAATCTGAAAGTTTTCTCCCGCTTTACTCTGCGTACATATATGGGCTATAGAGGCTTTGCAGTCACGTGACCCCAGCTGGTGCGTCCGCCACTGACGGTCAAGAGGCGTAACACAGTGTGTAAACAATACACCTATGAGACCTTTCCAGCATTGTAATCTTATGATTGATCATGTCAGCAGCAAATTTGATAGTCAGTGAGCACATCAAACACCTTACAAGTGAGGAATTGCACAGATACCATGTAAAGCTGGGTATTTTAGGGGCATGTGACCCATATGAAGCCCTCGGTGTTTTATTTACTTCATTCACCAGAATGCTCTAGAGAATTCAGAGTTGTATGTTTACATTACCTGATGTATTCTGAAAAGGTTTTCTTTACTACATTTCCGTCGCAAATTCTTAGTTAGATAGATATTCACTGCTTCACTTTCTTGTGGGGGGACCATATTACTTTTGCATATTCCAGTTTTGGTCTAATTATTATAGTTATAATTGTTCTCATCATATCTTTATCTAGGGTGAAAAGCCATCCGTATATTTCTTAGAATCCTAATTGTATCACCAAGTATATATTATCGATATGTTACTCTGGTGATAAGTTGTTCTGTATTACCACTCCCAAATCCTTTTCTTTTTGGCAGTGCTTACAGGTACGGCAGCCAACGCGCCTAACTTTGGGATACTAACAAAGAAAGATTATATAACCGAACCTAACCGAACCAAACCGTATCTAACCAAACCCAACATAACATAACCTAATCTAACCATAACCTAACGAGTGCTGTATCCTCATAGTGCTCCCTTATAGATACGGCAAGTGCCTAACTTTTGGGTTAAAAGCATATATAACCGAACCAAACCGTACCAAACATAATATAATCAACCTAACATAACTGTAAAGATGCTTTACCAGGTAAATAATAAGGCACAGGCCGTAGGAATAGCAGATGACAACGCGGTACGACTGCCGTATCTCTAAGCACTTCGTTTGTTTTTCTATTGACATATTTTGTTATATGCCATTGTCGTCGGCCTCATTCCACTCTTTCCCATTTCCAATACAAGGCATTTCTTTGAATTAATATTAATTTCCCAAGTTTTGCTCATTTCATATAGGTACCTAGTGAATGTCATTATATAACTCCTCGCAATCCTTGTGGTTTCTTATCTTCCTTAATAATTCCGCATTATCTGCATTTAAGCTTATGTAACTGCTTACTCCTTCTGCCACGTAACTTACATATACATAAAAACATTATTGGTGTGTAGTTGTTAAATAAGTAAAGATAACAGTAAATGTAGAATACTCACCCCAGGTAGCAAGCCACTTCGAACAGGTACGGCCGGAGACGATTATCAACAAAACCCAACACGACCGGCTCAACCTCATAATTCACCTTGATCAACCACCAGCTAGACACAACACAAAACTGACCCAGGACCACACTCCCCTACCAAGAAACTAGACACTACCTCTGCTGCAACACCACTTCTTCCCTTTGACCAACCTCTCGCCTAGCTGGTTGACCACTGCCTACACTGGCGGACAAGGTCGCCAACTCACGTCCCGTGAAACACTTCAAACAATTCAATCACCCGCGTGAATCCCTGTAACCACTCAACCACCATAACACTACATGGTGCTAAAACTGATCCCTGTCGTACTCCATTTTTTACTTAATTCCATTCTGATTTTTCTTCCTTTAACACTGTTCTCATTTATCTTCTTCTTAGGTAGTCTTCCATTCAGTTTTTAAATGTTCCTTTCAGTCCTATTATGTATTCCAACTTATATAATAATCTCTTGTGCAGAACCTTATCAAATGCCTTTCTTAAGTTGAAGCATATGCAATCTGCCCATCCATCTTTTCGTTGTTATATATATCACTCGAGTAAAAACTAAAAGATTTTGACAAATGACCTTCCTATTCTGAATCCAAATTGTTAATCAATTATTATTCTTTTACTTTTTAAGTATTTCGTCAATTGTTTCTTGATAACCTTCGCTCATATCTTACGAACTGTGCTGGTCAATGACAATGGTTCTTCTTTGTTTCCATTTTTGTAAATAGACATTATATCAGCTATTTTTTTTCTTTAGGGATTTTTCCTGTTTTCAGAGAACACTCAATTATATCATAAATTGGCTCAGCCATTTCTTGTGTACCCTCCTTCAAGATGTATCTGGTTCTATTGCATTCGTTTTATCAAATTCCTTCATCATTTCCTTTCTCTTCTCTATTTATGCAGATTTCTTACATTTTTTCTTGTCCTTGTGGGACTTTAGAGTCAAATTCTGTTGTAAAAAATTTAAAAAATTTTTATTTAGTACTTCACTCATTTCTTTTGAGTCTTAATGTACTTCCTTATTTTCCTTCAATCTACACCCCTCCCTCTGCTATCATGCTTAATAGGTTAACGCAAATGTACGTGATAGCAGAACTTATTAGTAAATGGGATTAATTTTAATTTCTGATCATTTGTTCAATATTTATCTATAATTTCGTGTCAATTACGCCTACATCATGAAATAAAGCAATAATATATCAATAAGAACATTATAAATAATAAATACACATCATAAAAGACCGTCAAACTTACTTTTAAAAGCAGTAACGAAGATTTTGATCAGGGGTAAACTGGCCAGCCTGAATAATTTTTTTCAGTGATTCAGGGTACACTCGCTCTGCTTGTCTAACATCACTAGCAGCCTCACCTGATATTGTCACATTTTTCACATTATGCCTTGCCATAACGTGATAGTAGAACGTGTGATTGCAGTGTGATGGGTATAGTTATATTTTCTTTGTTCTATTTTTCCATTAAGAAATTATGAAATAACTTGGGTTCTTCCTTACATTTGCCTACTATATATTTTTCATATCTCTTCTCTTACCTTAACATATTCATTCCTTTCTAGTTTATATTCTTTAATTTTCTGGATCTAGTTTCTTTTAATTCTCTTCCATGTTTCATCCCTTTTCTTTTTAGTTCTTTCACACTTTCATATGTATATGTTTCTGTCAATCCATCTGCCTGGTACATATGAGAACTAAATGAAACTGGTGCTTGAGTTTGCATTACATAATGACATATTAGCATACTTTATAAGAATAATAGCCAGCCCTACTCTTCATGCAAGGTGGGAATGAGAACATACTTGTAACCATCTTTTATGGAGTGTCCTGCCATATCATAGGAATACATTCTGGGTTCATACCTCAAGAACCAATAATGCTAGACAACAGGTGAACAAACGTATATAGAACTTTTATTTATATGCACATTACAACAATTTATAAGCATTAATACTAAGTCTAAGATTGGAATCACTTGCAAGGGCTATTTCTGTCAGCATTAGTGTACAATTCCTTTTTCACCTGAAAGGCAAAACATACCAGGCACGCTGTCACTTCAGTCACGGATACAAACCAATTGGGGCTACTAATGAGGTGCCTGTAACATTTTGTGGTATATTATACATACACATCAAAAAGCATGAAGGCTCAAGACCCATAATCTTTCCTGCAGGTAAAACTAAACTCTATTTAGAGGTGAAGTGATAATACATACTGAATGGCTGCCATGAGCTAGCATTTCATATGAAGTGAAATAAATAAATGTTCTCGTGTAGCTACTTGTTTTGTTTTGTGCCTTAGCTACAACATATAGATAAGGTAAAGGTAACATATTGCTACAACATTTGGTAAGGCATTCTGTATTATATAATTGATTCACAATAATATTTGCCCAAAAATAAAAATAACTTGAACAATTACTAAAAACAATAGTAAAAGCTTGAAATCATCCTTATGTGTAATCAATATTCACATAATTAAAAACTTCTAAAATATACAGTATTTTTGTGAATACCATTACTTTGTTTCATAAAATGAAAAGTTGCTATAATGCACTTATAACCAATTTCTTTTCAAAATATACAAATGAAAGTGACAAGGTTCTTTGATCATCTTCTATTCAATATGCTTTGTCAAAACATACTATACAAACACTAACACTAAATCATATACTGTACAAAATCTAAAACCGAAAATGTCATAAAATATAATGAATAGAGTGTTACTTTAATTTGTATTCATGACTTAATGACTGCAGGTATGGCCCTTACCATCATGAGTCTTAGAGATTTTTGATCTCAGAAATCACTAATGCTTCACCCTTGAGCTGAATATCACAGCAAAAAGTGGACAAAGTTTCAGATAGTGTAAGAAAATATAATAAATATGAAACAGTTATACTGCCAGAATAAAAGGCAAGATAGGAAGTATATCTTCCATAAAGTAATGCCACAGGAAGGGAAGTCATCCCTTAGCAGATAAAGTTGTGAACATTACAATAATTGATAACTTCTGTCCACAACATGAAATGTGAATCAGGAGGGACTGTGTGCAACAGATATTTAATAAATTAATGTTTTCTGACGTTTTATAACCACTGATGAAGATTATACATAACTGCAAGTGTTTTAATCTTAATCCTACTTAAAAGTGAGATGATGATTAAATTGGTGTTAAAAATCACAACCATTACATAGGTTTGTGAAAAATCATGCTATCTACAAATTTAAAATAGATTAAATATTTCATGTTGTAGTACATTAAGTACCGACCAGTAGTGAGCCACACATGAAACTGGTAAGTAGGTGTAATATATTTAGTCTACTGAGTGACTAGATTTATGGCAAACCCTTATGGCACTTTGCAATCAATTATGTTTTAAAACTTCAATAAAGTGTAGCATCTTTTATCCCTGAAACCAAGGGCAAGATTAATATGCCTTGGTTTTTGAGAACTGATATACATAGTTGACTGTATGGAAAAGATGATTTTACTGAACTTAAAACATGACTAGCTAAATATATGATACTGGACTAACATTTCATTGATTACCATGATTTTAAATCTTATAATTGAAATGTTTAATATCAACACTATACTTTTCTGCAAATTATATTATGCTTTGCCCCTGTTAGATTCTATTTTAAATAGAATATTAATATAAATAACATATACATAAACAGTACACATATATGCATTCTACATAATATATACTTAATAGACATGTCTTCAATTGCACTTTCACTTTATAACCCATGTAACATGTACCACCAGCCTCGAGATGATGACTCATAAACAATAGTGTATGATAGTATAACAAAATAGAAATTTCCTTACTACTCCAGGAACAGGGAATTCTAAAACAAATTCTCTTATATTCACAAACCTGTAACCCTTAATGAGGGGAAAGTACATTTCCTTTGACCATTAACAACCACTGAATCAATAACATACCCATATAACCACTGACACGTGGTTATGGCTTACATTACCTCATTATAACAACCTTTATGCCTCAATAAATTGGTCTTGGACATTTCATCCTAACAGGATGGCTTAAGTATTCTATAGAGGACAGGGTTATACATACAGTTAATAAGTATAACTTTACTCGCAGCTACTGCTACGTGTTGTCTGGAATCTGTGCTGTTTCTAGTGGGAAGTCCTTGTTAAATAACACCATCAAGGCTTCTAAGGACTGCCGCACCTGTTGGGGAAAAAAATATAATATTCATTTAGTTAATGTTTATGATGGTTAACTATTATATTTATGGTTACATGTTTACCAATTAATCTTTATTAGAAAAATTGTTAAAAGCAATATAAAACCTGCTATGCAATATGCTTTACACTTTCCATTTATGCAATACATGATATGAAATTTTTCATTATGCTTAACAAAAACAACTTTGTGCCAATCTAGTGATATTTTATGTATTCTTTTTGACATCAGGCAGTGTTTAAAACAATGAAAATAAGCTCAAATTAAAGGATTACATATAAGATTCTTTTAGCTTGTGTGGGTGATATATGGTTAAAGGAAGTCAATTCTAAATCTCACACCAATTTTATAATAATTAAAATTTTTACTGTACTGACCGTAAGTGTTATAAAGAATAAGTTTATAAATGGTCACTATTGAATCTGTAATGTACGTAATTAATTTACCTACATAGTTGTAGTACACACTACACAGGGCCTGAGTTACACTCGTGTGGTCTTGTTTCCGTATCTATATTTGTCCAATCTGTATAATTTTTGCCATTATCACCTTTTCTTTCAGTCCATTCCATGTATTTATACTTCTCTAGGGAAAGCTGTACTTTGTTTTATGTCATTCAGGCAAATTCCTTTTTTGCAACTATTTATTGTATCCCTTAAATATCCAGTTTCTCCTTTCCTTCTCAATAGTAGAGATTTTATGTTTCTTCCAAGCTGTTCATCAATTTATATATTGTAATTAAGTCTCCTATTTTCTTTCTCATTTGAAGTGTTGTCAGCTTAATTTCTTGTAATCTTTCCTCATATGTTATTTCTTCCAAATCTGGCACCATCTTAGTTGCAATTCCTTGTATTTTTCCAATTTCGTTCCATGCTTTTTCTTGTGAGGGGATAATTCAATTTAACTTTTGCATATTCCAGTTTTGGTCCGAGAGAGAACCCCTCACTGCGCACATCAATCCGCGACCGCTCGTATCCTATCGGTGCGGGACACCAGACTGCTTGTTGAGTGGATGTAAGTTATCGCCGAGCAGTCTGCAAAAAATCGACTAATGGCAAAATTTGCAGTCACACCAGCAGTGCTGGTCAATTCACAATTACAATTTTTCATTCAGACTGGTTTCCAATCACTTTATATGTGACTGCAACATTTTTCTTGACGTCGACCGCTCGGGAACATGGATTTTGTCGTTCCTGATTCAAATCCCCCGACTGATTGGGAGTCTGAGGTAGATGTGACTGGGGCATTACATAACTGCTTACTCCTTCTGTCATGTCATTTACATATACTAAAAACATTATTGATGCCAAAACTAATCCCTGTGGTACTCCACTTTTTACTTCTCTCCATTCTGATTTTTCATCCTTTACTACTGTTCTCATTTCCCTTCCTTTCAGGTAGTCTTCCATCCAGTTTTTTAATGTTCCTTTCAATCCTCCAATGTGTTCCAACTTCCATTGTAATCTCCTGTGCGGAACCTTATCAAATGCCTTTTATAAGTCTAAATATATGCAATCCGCCCATCCATCTCTTTCTTGTGTTATATTTATTACTCTTGAATAATAACTTAATAAGTTTTTGACACATGATCTTCCTGTTCTGATTACAAATTGTCTATCAGTTATTATTCCTTCTCTTTCTAAGTAATCAGTCTATAGTTTCTTGATGACCTTCTCACATATCTTACAGACTATGCTGGTCAATGACACTGGTCTATAATTAAGTGGTTCTTCTTTGTTTCCATTCTTGTAAATAGGCATTATATCAGTTTTTTTCCAGTCTCAAGGGACTTTTCCTGTTTTAATAGAACACTTAATTATATCATGAATTGGCTCAGCCATTTCTTGTCTACACATCTTCAAGATGTGTATTAACTTGTATATTCATGTAGGTCTCATTTCACTCTTCCCCATTTCCAATAAATGACTTTTTTTGTGTTAAATTCCATTTCCTATGTCTTGCACCATTTATATATCTTGTTTAAATAATTCTGCAACTCTTCACATCCTTGTGGTTTTTTTTCTTGCATCATCTGCAAACAGACTCATGTAACTGCTTAATCGTTAATGTGGTCTTGTCTCAGTATCTATATCTATCCAGTTTTTCTTTCAGTTGCTGTACATTCTTTGCCATTATCATCTCTTCCTTTTATCCATTCCAAGTATCTATACTTCTTTGGAGAAAATGTATTTTTTTGTATCGTTCAAACAAATTCCTTTTTGCAATTTTTTCTTGTGTCCCATCAAATATCTAGCCTCTCCTTTTCTTCTTAATTTTAGATCTTTTCTATCTATTTCCTCCAGGTTTTTCATCAATTTATATATTGTGATTAAGTCTCCTCTTTCTCTTCTTTCTTTCAGTGTTGTTAGATGTATTTTTTGTAATCTTTCCTCATGTTAGGTCTCCCAAATTTGGCACCATCTTAGTTGCAATTCTCTGTATTCTTTCCAATTTCAACGCATTCTTTTTTTTGTGCAGGGACCATGTTACTTCTGCATATTCCAGTTTTGGTGAAATCATTGTAGTTATAATTTTTCTCATCATATCTTTATCTAGGAAGTGAAAAGCCATCTGTATATTTTTTAGCATCCTGAAAGTGTCACCAAATATTCTATCTAGCTATATGTTTCTTTAGTGATAAGTTGTCCCAAATCTTTCTCTTCTTTTGCTATTGATATAATATTTTCCCCTGACTTATACGTCCAAGAAAGTCTCATTGCACTCTTTCCCATTTCCAATACATGGCCTTTTTTTTACTTATCTTTCTTAGTAATTCTGCATCATCTGCAAACAGACTTATGTAACTGCTTACTCCTTCTGTCATGTCATTTACATATACTAAAAACATTATTGGTGCCTAAACTGATCCCTGTAGTACTCCACTTTTTACTTCCCTCCATTCTGGTTTTTCATCCTTTACTACTGTTCTCATTTCCCTTCCTTCCATTATACATCCAAAAAAAAAACCACTCACCAACCCTCTACTCTGACCTCTTCCTCTTCTATAACTCAGATTATCCTCTCCACCTCTCACCCTTGCCCACGCCCATCCATTACCACACCTTCCTTTATCCATACTTTTCGTTCATCGCTGATGGAACAAATACTTCCATATCCCTGATCATGCTCCATACTCAAAAAACATTTTCCAATTCCAAAAAATACATCCAAACACAGCTGGGAAGGGTAACCTTCCTCAAACGACTTGACAGATCTCGCTTAGACATTGTTGACTCAGAATCCCAAGCTGAGGTTATGGTCAACCTCAAAGATCTTGATGTGGAACCTTTCCCATAATCCCCTGATACCCAACTGAACACTCGTACTGGTACCATTCTCATACCACATGAAATCTGGCCAGTGGGCGTCAGTTGGCCCGATTGTCCTTCCGACCTTTTTGAGCTGATAGCAGACGAACATGATATCACTCATGTGTCCTGCTTTACCATTAATCCTTGTAGCCACCACAAGTACCTATAAATATTGCAAGAATTGCATTCCAGACAGTGTATATATAAGTGGGTTCTTCTGTAAAGTTAAACCTTACATTCTTCTCCCACGTCAGTGCCAAAACTGCTGGAGATTTCAATATTCAGCAAAATACTGTAGATCCACCGCACGTTGCCCTCTCTGTGCCTCACCTGACCATACCTGTACTAACTGCCCATCAAAAATATGCATCTGTGCAAACTGCACCTAAGAACATAATGTCTCCTTGCTACAAATTTGAATCAGAGGTTGCTGCTTTCCGCTTCAAACATGGCCTAACACTCAAAGAAGTTAGACAAGAAGTCCGTATCAGAGGCTTCCAACAGGTTCCTCTCTCTCAGCGCATCTCCATTAACACCCCACATGTCACGACTAACCCTACCTTTCCTATTACAACATTCCATCCTTTCCTTCCACTCACACCTCTTCCTCTCCCACTCCTCTTCTTCCTTCATCTAGCACAATTACCTCCTCCACTTCTATTACCTCTTCCATTTCTCTCACCCACCCTGTTGTTGCTTCAGTGCCAGTGAATAATAATTATTCTCTACTAAAGCCAAACACCCCAACCTCTTCTCCTTCAACTTCTAACCTTGCCTCCCTTCCATGTCGTATTCGTATAGGTGGCCGAGTGGTCAGAGAACAGAAGTAGTGAGCTCGAGGTCTCGAGTTTGAATCCCGCTGAAACTTGGCCATTTTTCAAGCTATCATCGAGTGGCCGAAGAAACCCACATGATGCTATTCAACCTTGTGTTTGACTATGAGTGCATCGGGGACTTCAGGGGGCGTCATGAACCTCCACAGGCGTCACTTAAAAAATACTGCCTGCACCACTAACAGGCGAGGATCAATCACCATCATCACGGCCCTCAAAAATTCCTACAGGGCATCAGAGCCATGCAATAGATAGCCTACAGGTGCTATAGGCCAAAACATTAAAAAGATTATAATATAAAAAAAAATACCAAACACCAAGCGTCGCTCCTGTGCTTCCCTTCCAAAACTGTCTACTGATCCTACTTCATCCATAATCACTAAAACTTCTTCCCTACAGTCTCTGGCTTAGAAAACTTTTACTCCCACTGCCTTGTCCCCTCCTTCCCCTAGTGATACCATCTCTGACATTGAAGTCCTTATAGCAAAACTTTTCATTGATATCTCACTCCCTTTCTCATCCTCTACCACACCACATAACACTTACGATAACACCATCTGTGTCTAACAGAAGTTTATCCCCCACCCAATGGCCTTCCTTCCACTCCCATACACCCTCCTTCTACTCCTCCTCCTCTCCCATCTTCCCCTCCTCCTTCCCCCCCACCCCTTTTTCCACTCTTTACCTCCTATCCCCACAACTACATCTACCAGAAAATCTCCTCTTGACTATTCCTTACCTCCTGGATTCTCTTACATAATTCGTCTATCCAAAATTCTTTCTGCCCAGATAGTGCCTTACTTCTATACCTCCTACTTCTGATTCCTCCACCTCTCTTGATCCCAGCCCACCTATCCCTACCATAATCACAACTCGTTAATTTTTTTTCTTTCATTATTCGAGAATGCCTAGTCTTTACTGGAATATCCGTGGTTTCTGCTCCCATAGAAATGACCTCTCCTATCTACTCTCTATCTATGAACCTCATGTTTGAATGCATATTGGCTTAAAATTTTTAAAATTTTCTGTAAGCTGCAAGAATACAACTACCGTATTCCCTTCTAGTCAAAAAAGGTGACCCAAAGGGATTAAAGGTGATTAAATAATCCCCTGAACCAGGTAACTATAGACCATATAGCTCCACTTAGGTTAACAAGAGATTGCTTCACCTCTTAGTAAGAAGCTGCCATGAGCCAGGATTGAACTTGCAACCCCTAGGTAAAGAGCAGAGCAGTGTACCACAGAGCTACCCGGCTCCTTAACCAAAAGAGATGGAGCAAGGGGATCTAGGAATCCTCTCCTATGTATTCTCTCTTATGAAAAGACAAGGTGCAGGGGGGAAGGGTAGAGTAATGTTTCCCTGAACCCTTAATTAACTGTCTTGACTATCCCTCTTTAAGGGGGATATTAGCTGGGTATATACATACATGTATAGATTATATAAAATATACAATGTGCTAATGCATGTTAACATAGTTGAATATAAATCAATATTGTGGAAGGACTGGAGGATTGGTGGGTGGATAATATTTGATGACAGTAACAATTACTCTTGACCCCAAACTATTGCTTGACTAAGAGAAGGGGATGGCACTGCACACCAGTGTACAATGTAGCAATAATGGGAATCATGTGCATGATTTGTAGCTCACTTAAATTCGCATGTTTTTTTTTAACTATTCACAAAATTTTCATTATCTTATACTGACATTTGAGTGTTTCAGTTTGCCAAATTACAATATACCAATTAGATGGAGTTTTATGCTATTCATAAATTCAATTCCTTTCTTATGAGACTGCAATGTAGCTTTATGTCATCTTCGGATGTACTATACCATCTTATTCCAAACCTGTTGATAGTAAGGTACGAACAACACACTCGGAGGTGAATGTACCCTTATGTCCTTGAAGGCAGCTTTCAATATGTTGCCTTGGAAGTCTGACTCACCGTAGCTATGTGTTTGAGTTGGATGGTAAGGGTCTTCTCTATCTCAGTTGAGGCTGCTGCATGGAGTCGCTGCTGCATTTGTAGCACCTCCTCATACATGCTGTCACTGTGATAAATTAAAAAACATATTACATACAACTGTCACACACACACACACACACACACACACACCTTGGTAAAAAAAACAACTAGATGAATACATATATGGATGACAGATAGGCTGACACACTTGATAGGGATAAAAAGAGGGATATACAAAAAATTTAAAAGTGGAGAAATGGATTTAAAATAGAGGTACAGTGATGGTTTGGTTAGTGAGCATAATTAGTTCTGAACGGACGCTCGTAACCTAAAATGCTCGTAACACAAAATTTTTTTTAACATAGGAAATAATGGGAACTCACCCGATCTGTTCCAGACCCAAAAATATTCGAATAAAAATCCTCCTCCTCCTCCTCCCTCACCTCCCTCCTTCTCCACCTTTACTGACATTTTCAAAACTAATGATTATGAGAGAGTGCATTTAGCTATTTTATGTTGGTTTTGGGTTTGATTTTATGCATTTTAAAGTTATTCTCTACTGCTACTAATACTACTACCACCAACAGGAACAAAGAGGAAGGAGATGGGGGGAGAGAACAGCTGAGAGAAGATAAAAGGGCGGAACCAACAGTCAAAATCAAGGAGAGGAGAGGTGGAGTTGGTTAAATAGAGAGAGAGGAAGGAGACTGGAAGTGTGTGTGTGTCCAGGAACCATCCGCTCTGTTCTCCCACGCTGTTGCTCGTCACCCAAGACATCGTTAGTAACCCAAATTAAAAATAGATGCAGATGTGCTCGTCACCCTAAACACTCGTAGATCAAGGCACTCGTAACCCGAGTCCTGACTGTACACTGCATTAGCTAGGTTAGTTAGGAAAGATGTAAGAAAAGCAAAAAGAGAATATGAAATGAGAATAGCTAGAAATGCTGAAAGTGATCCTAAAGAATTTTTCCAAATATATGAGACCTAAAATAAAGATAGAATATGCACACTAAATAATAAATAGTAGAAAATAGTGAAGATATGAGCGCAGCATTAAACCAGTATTTCTTATCAGTATTTACGCGTGCGAACTTAACAACGTTACCTGATACTAACCATGTGTTCAGGGGGAGGGGAGATGTAAGATTAATGAACCTTTACATAACAAGTCAGCAAGTAATACGATTAATAAATAATTTTATTCCAATCTTTAAGAAGGGCAATAAAAGCATAATGAGTAATTACCGGCCCATTAGTTTGACATCAGTAATAGGTAAAATGTTAGAGTATTATTTCCAAGAAAGTATGAGAGCATTTAGAATTACATTAATTAATTACTGACTCTCAATATGGGTTCACCAAGGGTAAATCGTGTCTTACAAATGTTTTATCTTTTTATAGGGCAGTCTATGAGGCAGCAGATAAGGGCTTCAACTATGATGTAATATATCTAGATTTCAGCAAGGTGTTTGACGATCTGCCTCACCAGAGACTGTTGATGAAAGTAAAGGATCACGGGATCGATGGTAAGGTCTATAATTGGATTAAAGCGTGGCTTAGTGGCAGGGAACAAAGGGTTCAGATAAACGGTAAGAAATCTAATTGGGGTACAGTAAATAGTGGAGTCCCTCATGGATCAGTACTTGGCCCATTACTTTTCATTATCTATTTAAATTATTTAGATTATGGGATTAGTAGCAACATTAGTAAATTTGCGGATGACACTAAGATAGGGAGACAAATCAGTTCGGATCGAGAAGCTGTGGTATTACAGGGTGAGCTAAACAGAATGCATGAGTGGGCAGTCAAATGGCAGATGGATTTTAATATTAACAAGTGTAGTACACTTCACATAGGTAGACACAACACAGGAAATAGATATACCCTAAACGGAGTAGATATAGGTAAATTTAATTCGGAACAAGACTTAGGAGCATAGCTAACAGGGTACTGGGTGTTATTCTCAAGAGCGTAAGTAATAGATCAGCAGATGTTATACTAAACTTTACTTAGATTATCCTGTGTAGTTCTGGTCTCCGTACTATAGAATGGATGTTGATAAGCTAGAAGCAGTACAAAGAAGGATGACTAAAATGATTAAGGAAATAAGGAACTCAACTTACAAGGATATATTAAAAAGCCTCAATCTACACTCTTTAGAAAAACTTTGGGTAAGTAAGGAGAAATCTGATAGAATTGCTTAAATGGGTCAAGGGTCTCAATAAAGGGGACATAAATAAGGTTCTCATAGTCAAAAAGAAAGTAAGAACATGAACAAATAGTTTCAAGCTAGACAAGTTCAGATTCAGGAAAGATATAGGTAAAAATTTATTCACTAATAGGGTAGTAGAGGAGTGGAACAAACTCAGCAAGCATGTGGTAAGTGCAGGCACAGTAGATACTTTTAAGAAAAGGTTGGACATATCAATGGATGAAGAAAACAGATTGTAAATGGTAAGTGTTAGGTCCAAAGGTGCTGCCCTGTGTAGGTTAACTGGCCTTTTGCAGCCTCCTTATTTTCTTGTTTCTTGTCCGCCATGGCTTATACCCTTTCCCTTAATTTGCTCTTCTGCCCTTTCTAATTCTTCTAAGTTTGGTACACCAACCTACATATTATGCATCCTTTTTCTTGAACACTTTACTACTCATACTAATTTGGCCGGCCACTAACTTGGAAATGCTAGTGGTCGCTGGCTGTTTTGATATTGGACTCAGTACAGACCTTTGATGGTCTGAAAGCCACTCATAATCTAACATTTCTCGTAATAAATTTTGATGTACCGTGCCTATATTCTACAAAACATTAATCTTAAGTGTTTATTTTAACAGAATTCATGTGATTTGGTGCTACACACTCTACAAAAAAGTTACTTCAAGCTGAATACTGTCATCTAAGCTCACGCTATTATCACATTTATTAATAGTCTCCTGCTACATGTTTAGTTTGAAAAATGTTTTCTCCAGTTTCCATAGACTACACTCAAACCTCGGTTTTCGTATGCCCCAGTTTTTGTACGATTCGGTTTTCAACGACTTTTTTCATAAAAATTTTGTCCCAGTTTTCGGAGATCAGTTCGGTTTTTGTACAGTTGAAAATGGTCCGTACCAAACTCGTCCATCTGCTCACGTGAATCGGCCACTCATTTCCCAGAATTGAGCGCCCACACAAAGCATCCCATGCATTCGTGACTCAGCCTGCCTTTGTTTCTCGTTGAGTAAGCATCACCCCGCACATTTATCCAAAACATTTTGTAATAATCCATTGTTTTTTGTGCTTGTTTATTGAGTGCGACTGCTAAATAAGCCACCATGGGGCCAAAGAAAGTTCCGAGTGCCAGCCCTTTGATAAAGAAGGTGAGAAACACGATAGAATTCAAGAAAGAACTCGTACGAAAGTGGCGTACACATGGTCGATCTCGCCATGATGTACTGGAAGTCTGAATCAACGATCAGCTCCATCCTGGCGAAGAAAAAAGAAATCAAGGAAGCTGATGTTGTGAAAGGGGTAAATGTGCTAACGAAACAGATTGCAAACAATCAAAGATGTTGAGAAGCTGTTGTTGGTGTGGATCAACGAACAGCAGTTAGCGGGAGATAGTGTTTCGGAGGCAATAATTTAAGAAAAGACAAGGTTGTTGCATGCAGATCTCGCAAAGAAATTGCCTGGAATAAGTGCTGCTGTTAGTGTATTTAAGGCTAGCAGAGGCTGGTTTGACAAATTCAAGAAGCGAACTGGCATACACAATAAGGTAAGTGATGTTCAATGTTCATTTATCCATTTCATTAGTCATTTATATTTATTTCTCATTGTTTTCTGTATGTAAAACTATAGTTATTCTCCATAGAATGTATTTTTTTTTCATATTTTTGGGTGTCTGGAACTGATTAATTTGATTTACATTACTTCCTATGGGAAATATTGCTTTAGTTTTCGTATGATTCAGTTTTCATCAGACTTTTTTTAACGGATTAATCATGAAAACCGAGGTTCCACTATAATCTTTTATCTGGCAAATCCCCAAAAGAATCCAGTAAGTACTACTTGTGATTTAAGGATATTTAGATGGCTGCAACCGTGCTCAGATGAAAGTTTTGGCGGAGATGAAATATTTGACAGAGAGAATGAGAGGCAGTTATGAGGGACCAATATAAGTGTGATGCTGGCAGAGGTATGAAGGAGTGAAAACTTCTAGTTTTATGCTCCTATTTCTTGCTTCTTCCAGCAGGTGCGTGGGAGAACGCAGATCTAAGGGCTACACCGACAGTCTACACTGGGTGACTCCTAACCCAAATCCAAGACTCCTCCCAAAACAACCTCAAAACATCATTGTTTATATTATATGTGCCAGGATTTCTAACTTTGTTTGATAAGCATGTAACTTGAGTGTAAAATATAGACTATATGTATAGAAGAAAAAATAAAATTTGTCCCAAGATGATACCATTCTTCACTCCTTGGTCAGACCCGGGTCACAAGAAGAGATGGTGAGAGACTGCACTTACACGATTACGTATTGGCCACACTAACCTTTCTCACTCTTATCTTATGACACACTCTCCACCGACCCTTTGTATGACTGTAATATCCCCTTCTCTGTACCCCACATTCTGCTTCTCTGTCTTTGTTACACTGCTGCACGAGCTACAGCTTTCCCTCACTTAACTCATCTATAACAACCTGCGGCCTTTATGATATTCTAACAGAATCAGCACATTTCCACTTAGGCAATATAATTTCCTTCCTACAACGAACACACATCCTTCATTTGATCTAATCCTTTGATTATAACAGACTGCCCTTTCCCTCCACATAATTGACCTTACCATCATCTCTGCTATACCGTCTGCCTTTTAGATTAACATAGCGCCATATGACCTCTAATGTCTGGCACTTGTTTGTTTTGCTCTAGCTAACTAACTATCAATGCGGGAATCCCACAGCCATGCCCAACAGCTCAAGATAAGCTGGTTTCACTATAGTAACTTTCCACCACCATATACCTTCAACACAAATTGTATTACTTGTCAGTCTACTCTGTTCTATGCCTTCTCCAGATTCATTAATGCACCATAAACTTTCCTTTGTTAATATTTTTTTCTTGTTATCATTTTCTTTTCAAAGATGTATCTACATAACACCCAATTCCTCAATTGTTTTGTTGATAATTTTCTGCAATCTTTCAATTCATATTATCATACACTTTGCCAAATATGATGAGAACAAAAATTTAATTTTTTGAGTGTATAATAGTAAATACTGCCCCACTTTCACGCACTTACTGGTGTGAATGAAAGATAAATGTAATAGTGGTAGCACCTCAAGGTGGCGGGTTTGATGTGGCACCTCTGGAAAGCATTTGGTGACCACAGCAAAAATAATTGAGCTTAACTTTTGTGACATTTGTAGAAGGCATCATAAAAGAGATATACACTTATTAATACAATATTAACGTAAACATAAGCAGCTGGGAACCACAGGCGACTCCACCCAACCCGCCATTTAAGGTTGATGGTACTATATATTACATCATTGACAAAATTTGCACATCATAATTCTTTCTTCGTTTCCCTCATAACTCATGCACATATCTATTCTCTAATACTAAGTCATATCTGTAGAAACACCTACTGAATAAACTAGATTCATATAACATTAGAATAATTTCTTCACTATCTTACATGCATAGGTATGTGGTAATAAAAGTAATAACCTGTAAAGAGATACTAAGACTCCACAGGAATGGAATTAATTAACACAATTTGGCATCAAAGATACCGACATATTGATACTGTTGCATGTATGGTATACTGATGAAACTATTACTAATGCTACTTACTATTCGCCATACTTTTCAAGGCCAATGTGCTGACTCAGTAGATCAACGCGGTGCAGCATGAACGCAGCTGAGGCGAAGAGCATGAGAAGCAACAGTGTTGAGATAAGTAAGAGCAGAGATGTTCTTGGCAGTGACCACAGCTCCTTCACTCCCTCTCCCACCAGCTTCATTGGGACACTACCCATTTTGAAACATGCTGAGGAGATAATACATTATTAAATTTATGATAATGGTTTGAAGTACATTACAAGATTCTTTTCATTGCTATTACACAATAATGTGCAAAGAGTATTCACCAAACATGCTTGCTTTATATTGTATGAAAAAAAAAGTCGTTTGAATTATTTAAAAAAACATGTATTACATAGTACTGTACTTTGTATACTTCAGCAAACTGAAGAAAAACCCTTTAATAATGCTTAGTGTTTCTATGCTACTGTGAGATAACCTAACAAGGGAAGAATTGAGAGGCAGATATGTGACTGAACTCTTTGATGAAATGGCAGATTGTATTAGCATAGAAATGTTGAGAAAAAAAGGATGACAAAGACTGGATGAATCGTGGTCAACATTTTGAAGTGGAAGACAGAGTACATAGTACAGAGTACATAGACCAAGCAAGATACCAGATGAGAATATAATGGACTTAATAGGCAAGTTGCACATAACTGGAGAGCTTAGTGAGCTTAGTGATAAAGATTGTCCAATGTAAACATGGAACCTGTTTTGCAATATAGTGATGACCAGACTTTATCATGTTTCCTTTGAGTTGAAGAAAGAAAGAAAAGAAAGAGGAGACTGAATTGCAATATATAAATTGATGAACAACCTGGAGAAAACAGATAGAGAAGATCTTATAATGAAAAGAAAAGGAGAGGCGAGATATTTGAAGTGACAAGAAAAAAATTGCAAAAAGGAATTTGCTATAACTATACAAAATGTACAGCTTTCCTCAGAGAAGTATATATACTTGGAATGAACTGAAGGAAGAGATGATAATGGCAAAGAATGTACAACAACTGAAGGAAAAACTTCTGCTTCTGCTGACACTAAACCTCATTGCATACTTAGTACTAGTACACACGAGGAAGTTCAAATTGTATATGCATTGTATATGTTTTTAAGAGCTTACGCTTGTACACTTGTTATGTACTATACTCCTTTCTTAAATATGGCTGTAAAGATAGTATTTTAATTTATGTTTTTATTATGCTAATAGACAAATCTTTATTCATATTCTATATGAACTTTTGATTATAACTTTATTTGAGAAAAAAAAAATTTCCACCCAAAATGAAGATTTTTCCTATCAAAAAGAGAAATTCTTTGCAGAAATATTGTTTGGTCATCTGGGCCTGGAACCGGATTCACCAATGGCCTGCAACACATCTAGCACTGAATCTTACAGGATCTGCCACTATCTTCAATGTAACATGAACTAAACATTAACACTGGTAAACTCTGGAACTCTCTTCCTTTGTCTGTTTTTCCACCTGCCTATGACTTAAACTCTTTCAAAAGAGGAGTGTCAAGACACCTCAAATGTTAACTGAAACTCCACCCCTTGCTTCTATTCTCCTACTGTTCTCTTTACAGGGTCTGGCGACAAGCGGGATTTTTTTTTAACTTATTTTTGTTTTCCCTTAGCCAGTACACTTTTAATTTATATATATATATATATATATATATATATATATATATATATATATTATAAAAAAAAATAAATTATTTAAATTAAATTAAATTAAATTAAATTAAATTATACATTACATAAGGCTGGCTTACTTTTGACTAGAGATCCTTGTGTGAACCATTCCAGAATGTTGCTGCTGCTGCTCGCCTTGGTGTCGCTAGCACTGTTGGCAGCAGTATTGCTGTTGCTGCTGGAATCCTCATGAGCACATAACTTTCCAGTCAAAAGACCACCTCCCGGTAATAAGACAGAGTCCGAGGTACTGGTTGAACTATTCACTGGAATGATATTACCAGTAGGTGGTAACGAAGTACTGTTGTCAATGTTATACAGTTTTGTGGCAGTGGTGGCATTTGTAGTGGCGTTAACTTCATCTGGTGTCCAGGGTGAGGCGTTGATTGGTGAGGCAACACTGCTGAGGTTGTTGACTGCATTGGACACCAAGTAACCACTGTCAGGCTGGTCCTCTATCATGAGGCTGTTTGCACTCCCCGACACTGAATCTTCACCATCATCCTCTGCAGCCTGAGTGATATAGTTTTTATTTCATTTATTAATTAGAAAAAATTTATACTTTTGCATCTCCTCATGTAATTGTTTTTATTATTTCACAGTTAGGGCAAGAGGCAAAGCAGAAAAAATATATAAGAATGATAGAGGAAAAAGCAAAGCTTTTTGGGGAGAGTAAAGGACAACAGGATAATGAAATGGTACATCAACAACAAATGTTAGAAAGAAGAGAAAAAGAGAAGAATGGAACAGTAACAAAAGGGAGTGATGAAATAAAAGTAATGTATACTAACATGGATGGAATAATAGCAAGAGAACTAAAGCTGACAAAATATCTACAAGAGAAAAAACCCAGAAATTATATACCTAGCAGAAACAAAATTATGTGCGAACATCCATAATAAGAATAATAATTATAATATATGGAGGAAAGATAGAAAAGGCAAAAAACCATGTGTGATGATAATGATACAATCTAAGATAAAAGTCAAAACTGATAAATGTTGATAATGGAAAAGGGAAAGTAAAATTGACAAGAGCACAGATTAAGACAATATGGAGAAACCACAAAAATAGTAGTTGCATATGTCCCCCCAAAACAAAAAATGGACTGAAGAAAAACACAAAGAAGTAATAGAAGATACCCTAGAGAGCTTATAAAATACTATTAAAAGCAATCAAAGATTAACACTCATTGGAGATTTAATTGTAGTGAAGTAAAGTGGGAGACGTTTGAAAGTGGAGGTGCATATACGTGGGGAAATAAATTATTGAGACTAACGATGAATGATACAATTATTCAATGGGTAACTGACTATACAAGATATAGAGGAGAGGATAAACCATCAAGATTTGACCTATTATTTACCAAAGGAATAAATATGGGAAAAAAAATATTAATTATGAATGCCCCTTTGGAAGGAGTGACCATGTGGTCCTGGTTGATTGAGATTAAGGGGGATATGAAAGACAAACAGGAGGAATTATATAAAAAAGAAAAGAAATTATGGAAAAACAAACTATACTGCAATGAAGAAGTTTTGCAATGGAACTGACTGGATGAAAATGAAGGAACTAAAGAAAATGGAAGATAAATATGATTTCTTTCTAATAATATATGAACAAGGAGTTAAGGAATACGTTCCATTTTATAATGTAAGAGAAAAAGGGGAAAAAAAAGTGATTTAACGGAAAGTGTGAAAGAGCTAAATATAGGAGAGATGAAACATGTAAGAGAATGTAAATAAAACCGATTCAGAGAAGGAAAGAAGGATGTAAATTAGAAAGGAATGAATATGTAAAGGTAAGAAGAGAAGAGGAGAAGAGATATGAAAAATATATAGTTGACAAATGCAAGGAAGAACCAAAGTTGTTTTATAGATTTATGAATGGAATAATAACATATAAAGAAAATATAACTAGATTGAAGGAAAATAAGGAAGTATATGAGGACCCAAAAGAAATGAGATAAGTACTAAATAAGAATTTTCAGAAAGTATTTACAACAGAATCTGACTTCAAAAATCCACAAGGACAAAAGAGAAAAAATGAGATGTGGGATATCAGAATAGATAGAGAGATAAAGGAAATGACGAAGGAATTGGATGAAAGAAAAACATTAGGGCCAGATGGGGTATCAGGATACATCTTAAAGGAGTGTAGACAAAAAATAGCTGAGTCAATTTATGATATAATTGAGTGCTCTTTTAAAACAAGAAAAGTCTCTAAAGAATGGAAAAGAGTTGATATATTGCCTATTTACAAAAATGGAAACAAAGAAGAACCACTTAACTATAGACCAGTGTCATTGATCGTATAAATTAGGACAAAATATCATATCAATAGTAAAGGAAGAAAAAGATTTGGGAGGGGTAATACAGGATAACTTATCACCAGAGAAACATATAGATAGAATATTTAGTGACCCATTCAGGATACTAAGAAATAAATGGATGGCTTTTTACTTCCTAGATAAAGATATAATGAACAAAATTATAACTACAATGATTAGACCCAAACTGGAATATGCAAAAGTAATATGGTACCCGCAAAAAAAAACAAAAAAACAAACAAAACACGTATTACAGAGAATAGCAACTAAGATGGTGCTAGATTTGAAAGACCTAACATATGAGGAAAGATGAAAAAAAAAATGCATCTAAGAGAAAGAAGAGAAAGAGAAGACTTTGTTACAATATAATTTGATGAAGAACCTTGAGGTAATAGATAGAAAACGTCTAATATTGAGGGAAAAAAAGGAGAGGCTAGATAGTTGGTGGGACACAAGAAAAAACTGCAAATATTAATTTGCTTGAACAATACAGAAAAGTACAGTTTTCCCCAAAGAAGTACAGACACGTGGAATGGACTAGGGAAAAGATAATATAATGGCAGGGAATGTACAACTGAAAGAAAAACTGGACAAATATAGATATGGAGACAAGACCACACGAGTGTAGTTCAGTCCCTGTATACTCCAACTAGGTAAATACAGCTAAGTAATTGCAGGAGAAAATACATGAACCCCAAACACTCACCACTTGAACCCCTGAAGGCGGCTCGCTGTCGCTGTCTGCCATTCTCTGTGCTTTCCTCCAAATGTGCAACATAAGTTTGTAAGTAGAGTCTCTTGAAAGAAGAGAACCAAACACATAGTTCTTGCCATCCAACATTTGTAGACCTACAGCATTGGGGATGATCTTAGCTGTCCGCTCCTTTTGTAAGCTGGCAACTTGTGTTACAGGTATCAGCAACTATGGAGTCAAAATATGCAGCTTGTGAGGTTTTCAATACAATGAGATTCTCTATAAATATTCATTATAATATATGCTTTTTCATATGGCAGGATAAGAAAAACATAACTTACTACAAGTTATAATCCTATGTAGGCATATGTTTTATATGACAGGAGTGGCTGAGCCTACTCTTTGTACAGAAGAAGGTAATGCAGCTTTACCCTGATATACCATATATACCTAGGTACAGTGACATCTGTAGGCATACTATATAATAATAAAAACGAATCAGAAGTTTTGGCGCCTAACTCACCCGACTGACGTGTCCGAAGATCTTAGAGTAGAAGGCAAAGTAGTTGTGAGTGATGTAAAGAGTTCCCTGAAGAAGAATGTCCGACACCAGGGCACAGGAAAAGTCTGAAAAGAAAATCATACATAGTATCATACATATATTATCAGGGGAATGGAAATCATACACTTGTTCTTGACCTTCAGGAAAAAACAAAACTAAATGCTACATCAAACCCCAAAGGAAGGTAATTACTAATCTTTTTTTTATTTGTAAAATCAATTAACTCAATGGATACACAAAGAATCTGAAAAATTTTATTTGATTATAACTAAACTCATGCAGTCAGGAAAGAAAATTGAATGTAATCAAAATATATTTCCAGAAGGAAAGATTGGTATATTGTATGTTTTGGGAGATTAGGGTGGGTGAGGAAGAACGAAAAAGTGGTGTAACTTGATTGGGAAAGAGTGAGGGAGTAGAAGTAACAGTAATGGTAATTTGAAGCACAAGTTTAGTGCCTGGAGATGGCATAGCGTAGTGTTTTTACGTCAATTGTAAATTTTTTGCCATTCCATTCCATTCCAAGTATTTATATTTCTGGGGAAAACTTTACCTTTTTGTATTGTTCAAGCAAATTCCTTTCTGCAATTTTTTTCTTGTATCCCCTCTAATATCTAGCCTCTTCTTTTATTTTCAATATTAAAGCTTTCCTATCTGCTTCCTCCAAGTAGTTCATCAATTTATAAATTGAAATTAAGTCTCCCTGTTTCTCTTCTTTCTTTTTGTGTTGTCAGTTTTATTTCTTTTAGTCTTCCCTCATATGTTAGGTCTTCCAAATCTGACACCATCTTAGTTGCTATTCTCTGTATTCTTTCCGATTTCAACACATCTTTTTCTTGTGCGGGGAACAAATTACTCCTGCATATTCCAGTTTTCGTCTAATCATTGTAGTTATAATTTTTCTCATCATATCTTTATCTAGGAAGTGAAAAGCCATTCATATATTTCTCAGCATCCTGAATGTGTTACCAAATATCTTATCTATATGTTTCTCTGGTGATAAGTTGTCCTGTATTACCACTCCTAAATCTTTCTCTTCTTTTTCTATCGATGTAATATTTTGTCCTAACTTATATGTCCATGTGAGTCTCATTCCGCTCCTTCCCATTTCTAATACATGGCATTTTTTGCATTTAACCCCATTTCGTATATCTTGTCTATGTCATTCTGTAACTCCACGCAAAATTGTATTTTTTCTCATATCTTTATCTAGGTCTATGTGTGTGTGTGTGTGTGTGTGTGTTTTAAAAGTCACGCACCGGAGAGAGCTTAGAGCTATTTATAGCCCGATCTATGACCTTCACACACCAGACATCCCATCCTCTTGCTCAAAGAGGACAGTAACTGATCGATCATCAATGAAAACTTTGCACCTTGAGCGGGGCACAAACCTCAACCTTCCGAGTGGTGCGTCTGGAGTGAGTGAGTGAGTGTGTGTGTATGTGTAAGAGAGAGAGAGAGAGAGAGAGAGAAATTGGGCAGTATTTTCAGTATTTTATGTTTAAGCTTGAGGATTATCTAATATTCCTCTCTATCATGATGCTTAGGACAAAAATATCCTATTTCCTATCTGTCACGGCCCCAACCTGGCCCTGAAGGTCCCGCTGAATTATGCACGCTAACCGCCACCACCATCGATAAATGTCAGCCGCCAGCAAGAGGGGCTACAAGCCTTGCCCGACAAGCGTACCTCACCCAAACAGGGTTGATGCGACCCAGGCCGACGTCGCGGCACTCACAGGGCTTAGCAGTAGTGCATTAGAAGAAAAGTCTTTGGACTATTTGAGTAAGGGTGAGTTGAAACATTAATAACCTGATGCACTCATAACAGATACACATACTGTTGTTCTTTTGTGATGCAATCTGCTTCCCAAGTCAATTGAATATGTTACTCATTCTGTGGCAGGTAAATTAATGCAGAAAATAGCAGCTGCACTTCAGAGTACTAGTGACATGGAATTTGTCAATGAGATATGTCAACTTTACGTCCACAACGTAACTAACAAAAAACAAAAAATTTGTACATCACAATCATCATCATCATCACCATTTTCTTCTTCTGCTCCACCTCTTACACAACAATGAAATAATAGAGAGTGAGTTAATGGAAACAAAGTAATCACTAGACATCAAAGGTCATAAGAACATAAAAAAATAAGGAGGCTGCAGAAGGCCAGTTGACCTACACAAGGCAGCTCCTGTACACCTAACACTTACCATCTGTTTTCTTCATCCATTGAAATGTCCAACCTTTTCTCATATGGCGCTATGTTAAGCTAAAAGGCAGACGGCAGAGCAGAGAGATAACGGCAAGGTGAAACATGGGGACGGAAAGAATGGTTAGATCAAATAGAGGATGGTTTGTCAAAAAATAGCAAAATCACAGCCATAGTGGGATTTAGAGCCATCAATAAAAAATATGAGTGCAATTGGTATAAATAGAAAAGTGTTCAAGAAAAAGGGATCGTAAGATATTAGTTAGTGTATCAGACTTGCAAGAACATAGATAAAGAGTAAGCAGCGGAGGTAATTTCTATGGGAACATAATTAAAAAAAAAAAAAAGAACGAGTTGTGATAATGGTAGGGATAGGAGTACTAGGATCATTGGAGCGGGGGGGATCAGAAGTAGGAGATATGAAAGTAAGGGTAGTTTTTGGATTGGAGGGATCTTGGAGAGAAGAATTATATAACAGGGATTCACAAGAGAATCCAGGAGGTACAGGAAAGTCAAAAATATATTTTCTTGTAGATGTAGCTAAAAGGGTGGGAGGGAAAGAAGGAGAAAAGGGTGAGGGGGAAGGGAGAGGGGAAGATGGGTTGAGTGTAGGAGTAGGTGATGGGGGTGGGGGAAGGTCACAGGGCGGGACATGCACTTCTGCTGGAACATAGAGGGTGTTATCGGAATTTGAATGTGATGAGATAGAAGATGGGGAAGGAAGTGAGGCATCATTGAAAGGTTTTACTATAAAGGCTTCAATATCAGAGATGATTTCACTGTGGGAAGGAGGAGAGAAGACAATGGGAGTAAAGGTTTTCTTGACTGTAGAAAAGAAGTTTTAATGATTAAGGATGAAGTAGGATCAGTAAATGGTTTTGAAGGGAAAGCACAGGAGCAACGCTTGATTGATGTAAGAATACGGCGTGGAAGGGGAGCGAGGTTTGAAGTTAAAGGAGTAGAGGTTTGAGTGTCAGGATCTAGTAAAGTTAAATTATTAGTAGGAGCTACAGGAGTGGTGAGGAAAGTCAAAGGTGAAGATAAAAGATATGTGAATGAAGGGAGAATAACAACAGTGGAAGAGGTAACTGTGATAGATGAAGGAACACAAGGAGTGGGAGAAGAAGAGGTATGAGTGGAGGAAGGAGGATAGGATGTAGTAGTGGGAAAGATATTGTTAGATGTAGCCCGTAGGGCGTTGGTAGACATGCGCTGAGAGAGAGGAACCTATTGGAAGTCACTGAGACAGGCTTCTTGTCTAGCTTCTTTGAGTGTTAGGTCATGTTTGAAGCTGAGGGCAGCAATCTCCGATTCAAATTTGTAGATGGGACAACCTCGAAAGAAGACTGTATGTTCTTGAGTGTAGTTTGCACAAATGCGTGTTGTTGAGGGGTAGTTTATACTGGAGTGACCAGGTGAGGCATAAAGAGGGCAACGTAAAGTGGACCTACAGTATTTTGCTGGATGTCCGAATCTCCAGTACTTTTGGCACTGACAGGAAGGTTTAACCTTACAGAAGGCCCCACCTATGTATACACTGTCTGGAATATCTTGTCCTTTGAATGTAATTTTTGCAATATTTGCTGGGTACTTGCGGTAAAACAGGAAACATTAGCAATATCATGCTTGTCTGCAATGAGTTCAAAAAGGTCAGAAGAACAGTCAGAGCAATTAACGTCCACTGCGCAAATTTTATGGAGTATGAGAACGGTACCAGTACTACTGTTCAGTTGGGTATCAGAGGATACTGGGAAAGGTTTCCCATCAAGGTCTTTGAGCTTCAGCTTGAGATTCTGTGTCAACAATGACTAGGCGAGATCTGTCAGGTCATGTGTGGAAGGTTACTCTTCATAGCTGTGTTTGGATGTATTTTTGAAATTGGAAAGTGTTTACTGAGTAGGGAGCATGAGCAGGGATATGGAAGTATTTGTTCCATCGACGAGAACCAAATAGGCTGGATAAAGGAATTTCATTAGTGGTAGAGGTTGGGTGTGGGCCAAGGTGAGAGAAGGAGGGGAAACTCTGGGTTATAGAAGAGGGAGAGGTCAGAATAGAGGATTGGCGAGTGGTTTTACTTTTTGGATGTATATAAGGTTATAATGTGGTTATTATAGAGAAAGATGCAGATATAAAAGGAGGGATTGGTGTTGGTGTTAGGGAAACAGGTAAAATAGGAGATGGAGTTAACAGGTGTGCGGTTAGGTGGGCTTTCAGAAGTGTTTCCTTGTCAAAGCCAGGGATGTTTGGGGGATGATTTTTTTGAGGTGCATTCCCCAATGCACCTGTTAATTTTGAATTTTCATGATTGGCCATGGAGAGCCGAGTGTAAGTGGGGGATATAACTGGTCTGCTCCCCATAACCCCCATAGAGAGTAAGGGCAAATGAAAAAGAGAGGGTACCTCAGGCCGTTCATGACTGAACTCGAAGTTAGCCTTTTATCCTCCCAGAACAGCTCACACTTATTTTAGGAAAGAAGGGAATAGTGGGAAGTTAGGAAGACAAGACAGATGAAAGAAGGGGAAATAAAGCCATGAAAAGGAAAAGGCCAAGGGAAAATTGGTTTGACTAGAAACTGAAGTCCGAGGCAACACTGCATCGGGCCATAATCTCTGGTACCGAAGCCTTTCCACAACGGCAATGGGTTTGGAAAATACTAGGGAGTGGCACACTTGTACAATAAGATAAGAAAACAAAATTACAATAATTTTACAGTACGCTAGTGGGCAGGATCCGAGGAGGTTCACTACGACCATTTTGTATAATCTAACACTTGATAATTTACGGTCATGTTAGTCACCTTTGCTAAGGTCATGTGATCATGCTTGACTGTTCAGGCTACCAGGCGCGGGAAATAGTTTGGGCTGACGAGGATATGACGGTGGCGTGATGCAAGACCGATGTTATCCGTGCAGAAACGCAGAATAGGAAAAAACATGCCACAAAAGAGACAAAGAAAACAGTGCCACATTCAGCCAGTGGGAGGACGGACAGAATGGCGTGTGTGAGCTGAAAAGTATCATCGACGTGCGTGAGGTAATTAAGTGAGATAGGAGAACATTAATACCCTTCGCATGGTTTGTGAAGGTAAGGAACACCTCATTAGTACAACCATGCATGGGCGTCGCCAAGAACGTTGCTATTGTTACTGAATAAGTATCATCAGCACTACTTCACCTCCTGCCTGACTAAGACCCCGCCAGATGACGTGTGTCGAAAAAGCAATTTTAGTAATCATCAAATGACTCACTGGTTGAGGGTTATTACCGCGTCCGAGCAAACCTATAAGCGTCACCGTAGGCCCCTTCCATTCAGGTAACCACTGGTTGAACTGACTGCCAATTGAACAGGACACCAGACATCCACTGTGCATGGATCCTTATTTTATCCTTATTTTATTTTTGTGTTTATTTTCTTATTCTATCTTTTTCTTCCCTTTTATTCTCCTCGTTTTATTCTCGTTCTCCTCATGATCGTTCTTACATTGTGACACTATTTTACTTTCATAAAAAAAGAACACATCTAAGTATACACTAGTACGCACACACACCCATCATACATAATGAAAGACACGTTCCCTAAACATCAATAACTCATCATTCATAGTAGTACATAAAACCAATAAACGTTCAATATAAAGTGAGCAGAAAGAAACACTTTCACATAAACTAAAGATCTGCCGAGGAAGAAAGAAGCGACACTTGTAACTTTCCCTCCAACGTGTCCTTACTGACCGAAAAAGTATACACAATTATTTTTACTGCTATGTGACTTTCTTCATGTGAGAGTCAGTGAATGTTTGTTGGTTATACCGTCGAGGTGGGTAGCAGCACTTCGGTGTCAGGAGCAGGCAGGAATAGTGAAATTTGGCCGTCCCATGCCACAGACTTTTAGCACTGACAGCGCACACAGTTACACACATCTTGCAATATTTCCTTGCACAGTTACGAAAAACAAACTCTAACTATGCGTATCTACACATTTGCAGAAATGAAACACAAATGAGGCTCAGAGAACGCACACACTTCTATACAGAAATGACTGATGAACAATTATGTTCATGTAGTGTCTGGGGACATCTCGGCACTATTCATGTTCAATGGTAGAGTGATTCAGCAGCGATGAAAATTCAAGGAGCGTCAAACAGGTACTGGAAGGGAGAGGGGAAGGCTATGGCCTCGTCACGCCCTCCAGCCCTCCATCACACTCCAAGCACCGCTCTGTGTGTGTGTGTGTGTGTGTGTGTGTGTGTGTGTGTGTGTGTGTGTGTGTGTGTGTGTGTGTGTGTGTGTGTGTGTGTGTGTGTGTGTGTGTGTGTGTGTGTGAAAACGTCTCCACCAATAGTTATTTCAATGGCATCACTGAGGGTGATGGCAGCCTGCCCCGGCCTCACCGCAGGTTGCTGTGACGTTCAGCCTGCTGGGGAAGGAAAAGTAGAGTGTTTGTGTATGTGGGTGTATGTGTGTGTGTGTCTAAGGAGCGTCGGGGTCTAGTGCTTAGGGGTGGTTGGTGATGGCAGCAGCATTGCCTCGCACCACAGCCAGGCTGACCCTCTGTCGCAGCCAGCAGGTTTCCCGTGTGTCTCCTGTCTCTGCTGCTATCCGCTTACCCAGCTCCTGCAGGATCTTGCGAAACGCTGGGCCCAGCACTCCCGACGTCTCGACCGCCAGTGGCTCGAAGCGGTAGCGTGTTAAGAGTGCCGCGTAGCGATGCCGTTTGCGCTGTTCGGCTGCTTGGGCTGCGGCACCGGGTTTTGTGGCGCAGTTGGTGACGTGCGTGGTGCCAAAGGTGTTGGTGCACGTGTGTGTGTGTGTGTGTGTGTGTGTGTGGTTTTTTTCTTCCCGACCTACCCACTGCATTGTATTTTTACAGGAATGAGTCAAACTCGTGATGTTCTGTCTCCTATAGTATTACTTTATCGCATGATTTCTTAAATTTATGGATATTTCCCATACTCATAATTTCTTCTGGTATTAGGTTTCATGAGTCAACTGATCTAGTAGGCAAACAAAATGTTGTAACAACTTTATTTTTTCCATCATGGACTTCCTCATCTGCTGCTTGTTGGTAGCAAATAAAAATGTGTTAAATTTTCTTTTCACGCATTTTCATATAATTTTATATCTCATTATCTCATTATCTCATTAGAGAGAGAGAGAGAGAGAGAGAGAGAGAGAGAGAGAGAGAGAGAGAGAGAGAGAGAGAGAGAGAGAGAGAGAGAGAGAGAGAGAGAGAGAGAGAGAGAGAGAGAGAGAGAGAGAGAGAAAAAAAAAGAGATATGGGTGTGGCTAGCAGGGGTGTGGTAAACATTAGCATGGTGAGTGTGACTTCACAATACACGTCACTATACATCATCATACTAATACAGGTGGACAGGTAGAGTCTGCTGTGGATCTATCTCCAGGTAAGTAATCAATTACAAACTACAGGCTGCTATGTTGTATTTTCCTTTCATTATTATTTATCTTCGCTCAAACACCTATCACGATCAAAGAAGAACATAAAAAAGATATAATGAAAAGTTGTTTTTTGTGTCCAAGTATTATATTTTGTTAAGTTGATTCTTCGTGTTGTTTAAGTATCGTGGTTTAGGGCGGAGTGTAAGTGGAAGGTGTGCAAGGGCGGCAGTTACTGTGGTGAGGCCTTCATTAACACCGTGATGGAGAGTGGCAGCAGAGGAAGCAAGGGGCGGCAAGAAAGGAAGGAGGGAGATTATCAAAGAAGGGAAAAGTAAGGGAAAATGTAACACTGAGGAAGAGAGTAGGAAGAAGGACAACAACATTCTAGGAAGTGCACAAAGGAAAAAGAGAAAGGAGAAGTAAAGTGTAGATAGCAAGGCGAACATGACATACCGGCATTTTACCTCTTAGAAGATGCACAACGTAACGGCCGGGGTATAAACCTTTGTTAAATACTTAATAGGAAAATTATGCTTAATAAGAAGCAAATAAATACGATATTGAAATACTATTTAATGCTCCCATCTTTCCAGTTTTGGCGGCCGAAAAATTCTTCGCAAGAAAGTAGCATTCACATGAAAAAAGTCTAAAATTAATATTTATGCCTTATGAGGCTTTACTGACTCTTCGTCTGGAAGCCTGAAAGATGCATCACATGTAGAAGAAAATAAAAGTCGACGAAGGGACTTATTAAAGATCTATAGGAAAGCTAAGCAAGAATGCTGACTAACTCGTGCACTGGAGTGACTGCATATGAAATGTAGAGGAGTGATATGTTCAGGCATCAGGCAAACAAGTACAACAAAGACCATGAAACACCTATATAAGCACGTGATACAAATTCATATATATATATGTATATATATATATATATATATATATATATATATATATATATATATATATAAATACACACACAATAAATGAAACATTAAGAAACGAAGACAAACACGTAACTTTAGTTGCTTTCAAAAGTTATGTATTGCAAGAGACCACCAGTCTACCAGATACAAGATAAAGAAGAGGTGAGGGACGCAGCCTGTGCCGACACAAGAGAAGCCTCTGTGGAAGCAGCGTGTGGGTGCTACAGACAATACAGAACTCACATTCTAACCACAACGTCGCTTTTCACACAGTTACTTTGATAAGAGTTACGCTATGAAACATTGTGTTTTATCAGAGAAAAAATAACAAGAATGTTTAACACTGAGAAGGAATGGAGATAGCGACTTAATAGAAAATAAATTTCTCGAATTCTGTCTCCACTTATTTATTAGGAAGGTAAAATGTCCTGAAACCTTTTAGATGGTTTTGTGTGGGTATCATTACCATCGTTATACCAGACCACACTACGGGCCTGGCTTAAGATCTGCTTTGTTCGTGTCGAACATGCCGATGCGACGACATGAAGCATCACCGTCTCACCGGGATATCAGAGTGACCAAAGCCTTATCAAAGTGTTCCCGGAGGTAACCTTTGTTGCAGGCGAAACAGTTTGGACTCATTGTCTCTACATTAATAGCCAAGGGCAGTTTCGCTGACCAAGGGCCAAGTCAATAAGGAGTGGGGGCTGTGTTTACTCTGGTGAGCGTCCCGGACGGGGAATATAGGCTGTGAAACAGTCTTCCTAGAGTAGCAAGTGAGATAGACTTGTCTTTTTTTCAATAAATTCACACTAAGTCTTTTTAAGTTTCATATACATATAATACAAGTTGTAAAGTAGAGGTTCGTATTTACTTGTGTCCATCACTAAGATCCAACTACCATCAGGTTAATCAAACAAATTATCGTCGACCATGATCACTCAGCGACACTCATGACTTATAATTATAAATTTACTGTTGTTATCAAAATTTCACTCTCACAGCATGAGGCAACAGGATCCTCCGCACTGCGCACGGCAGGAAGCCAGGCCAAGGGGGCAGTACGCCCCTCCGACCTCTCGCAAGAAATGGAGGGGCGCGACGGGCCCCTACTGGTGAGGGACAGATCGATGCGGTGAGGGAGGAACAATACGAATCAAATGACGTAAGAATGCGATGCAGCAGATACCGAGAACCATAATACTGGGTGACCTTGCTGTTGCCGTGGTTCTGCATGAGGCGACTTAGCGTCGCGGGAAGGTGGGTGAGGGAGAGACAGACATCCCCGTGGACGGCGGTGGCCTAGTGACCCAAGCACGCGGTCACACACGCTACTGACTGGTCACACTTGTTCTTTCCTCTGCCCTTGCGTGCTGGTTTTGCTGCACGACAGACAGCGCCACAGGGCTTAAGCCGCAAAAAAAAGTGGCAGTGGTGTGGTGTGTGTGGTGGACAAGGGCGTCTTAGGGGATCAGGATGAAAAGTTTGGGAAGGTGGACGAGCAAGGATGGATAAGACTATGAATGAATGTAATTGAACTGCTCACCAATTACTTTGATTATAAACCATAACGTTTGTCTCGCTTACGACAGTTACAACTTGTGGTTTCACGTTCATTGCTCTCGGATTTAGATCATACTTATACACTAAATGTTTTATGTATTTGTACCTTCCGCTTACCACACTGTCTTCTCCAAGACAACAGTGACTGCTTTCCCCACCACACATCTACCTTGTAGTGCCCTGCTCATCACGCCCTTGAGAGCACTGTGGTTACCGAGGCGACGCATTGTAGCAGTACCTGGGCACCATCCGCCGCCGTCACCTCCACACACGCACAGGCCAACAAATTAACCACAACCACCCTGAGTATAATACATGAAGCGCACCAAACAATGTTTCATCTTTAAACGCACGGATTAAACTGCTCTCCCACCATCTATTCTCGTATATACACCAATTTTAGACTCCCATGGTTGTGCACCTTTCACTGACAGGCAGCCAAGGAAGACGTGGATCAGCGTTCAACACGACAATGGAGGAACAGCCAGGGAGGGAAGACCACGGGGAAGAAGCTAATGCTCGAACACCACGGAGGCATTACGGTGAGACACACAGCTCTACCACGACACTTCAGGGATCGAGCGTGACCACCGCTGAGGATCGATCAATGCTCGGAGGCGGAACAGGGCTGGGTGGGGCAGGACAGAGTGGGTAGTAGAGTGGGGACGGGACAAAGTTGAAGTGAGATGGGCTGCTCGAGGTCATGTTGGGGTAAGTTGGTACTGATAGAGGGAGGATTTAGGCGAAGAAAGTAATAGGAAATATACGAATTAGAAAATAGTTATGTTACTATGTGAGAACAATTTTGTTTTGCTCATAAAAAATATTAAAGTAAAAAGAAAAATAAGAATGATAAGGAAAGTGAAATGGCAAATCATGATGACATATAATATAGTATTATTACGAGAGAGAGAGAGAGAGAGAGAGAGAGAGAGAGAGAGAGAGAGAGAGAGAGAGAGAGAGAGAGAGAGAGAGAGAGAGAGAGAGAGAGAGAGAGAGAGAGAGAGAGAGAGAGAGAGAGAGAGAGAGAGAGAGAGAAAATCTATCACATATCACAATATCAATTTCTGGATAGAGGGGAGTCAATCCAACCTTCTTCAAAGCATCATAAATATTTCCAACCACCTGATATCCTCCTCTTTCTCATACCAAAAACACGAAGAGAAGTATAAGCACGAATGCATTAATATATTCCACGTACAAGCGCATTAGAAAACTTTGATTTGTCTTCCGGAAACCGAGTCTTTCCTTCATTTTACTACAAGCACGAAGCTATACTTATCGAAGTCACAAGGTCTTATCTGTATTTATGAAGATAGCTGTTGGTCAAATCACGGAGATGCCTCGTGTTACGTAGTGTGGAAAGTGGTGAATAGTGTTCTGCTAAGGTGCAACGTTTGGAGAGGATGAGGAAGTGGTTGTAGTGGAGATGAATTTGCCAGTTATAATGGTGATGATAAGGGTTATTTTGATGATGTATTAATATTAGTATTGATAGTAGTAGTAGTAAGAAGAAGATACATAAAAAAAAAAGTCAACAAAACAGTAAACTAAACACAAAAGTTACAATCATAGCTACAGTAACCCACCAAAAATGTAGCTTCAAAACACACATGATCCTCTTATATACACACACACACTCACACATACACCCTCCCCCCCACACACACCTATTTACTCCCCGTCCTCTTAGTTTCCAGCTGCCCATCGCCTGTCAGCTTTCCGGGTGTTGTCCATGGCCGGGAGCGCATAGGGAAGCAGGGGACTCGTAGGGTTAAACAGGAGAACATGGATTGGTAAGGCGTGTCTGAGCGGAGGTGGGCGGAGACTATTACTAATGCTTAGAGTTCAATAATCCCGTCCTGAGGCTCAGTAGTACAGTGTTTTGGTGCTGTTGTGGTGTTATAGAGAGATATAGATAGATCGATCGATAGATAGATAGATAGAGATAGATAGATAGATAGATAGAGATAGATAGATAAATAGAGAGAGAGAGAGAGAGAGAGAGAGAGAGGAGAGAGAGAGAGAGAGAGAGAGAGAGAGAGAGAGAGAGAGAGAGAGAGAGAGAGACTATCAGTTAGTAGTATTTGTAGATAGTGTCAAGGATCAAGAACCTTCGGAGAATGACACGGCTTAGATAACAACAATGGGCCTATTTAGAAGAAAGAATTAGGTAACGACAAGAAACACACACACACACACACACACACACACACACACACACACACACACACACACACACACACACACACACACACACACACACACACGTTTTTATTTCCTCTTTTTTTTTCTCTCCCTATTTCTCTCTACGTTTCTTGCATTACAGAGGAGATTAAAAGTTACGTGTGATAGGAGGAAGCACTATCAGCTTATCGCAGATGTCGATCACAAAAGGGGCTGTGTGTGTGTGTGTGTGTGTGTGTGTGTGTGTGTGTGTGTGTGTGTGTGTGTGTGTGTGTGTGTGTGATAAGAGATGACAATCAAACCAAAAGTAGGGAAAAAGACTGGGAGAGAGGTGTGGATAAGGGGAGAGTATATGGCGGTTGGATCGTTACATTTTACTGTACAGGTAGGGGAGGGGATGTTGACTGGGGATGGGAGGTGCTCTGCTCTTATTGCTTCATCCTCGCTTATGAAATGTTATAACACACACACAACGTTGGATAAAAACAGATAAAGAAGCACAACACGAGTTTCATTTAAATCCTATATGATGCAACTTGGTTAATACCACTTACAAGTAAATAAACATACACATGTACGCACGTACGCTTTTCTCTCTCTCTCTCTCTCTCTCTCTCTCTCTCTCTCTCTCTCTCTCTCTCTCTCTCTCTCTCTCTCTCTCTTTATCAGGTGTCTCTGCTTATACGATATCATGGCACCACGAATGCAATGAATGTGGAATGTCGCAGCGGAAGATGAAAGATTAACTTAGATCTCGGACAAACCATCACAATCTCTTTACGACACTGCAGGCAGACCGCTTAAGGCTTAATAAACTAGAGAGAAACAAAAGAAAACGGGTTTAAATATTTCTTGTATTTTGCCAGGCGGAAGAGTCTATACAATGCATACATAAGAGGAAAAGAGCTTTAAAAATCAACGTAATGTAGAAAGATACAAAAGTTTATTTCCTTCACCTATTCAGTACATGTGCGTACGTACATGAGCGTGGTAAGGAGAAAAGGATGTGAACCGGTTGGTGCTTTGTTGTACACCCTCGTGATGATGGTGATGATGGTGATGATGGTGGTGATGATATGGTGTGGTGTGGTCAGGTTGTGGCTTTATCCTACACCCTATTGTTGATGATGGTGGTTGGGGTTGTGGTGGTGAAGTTATATAATGTGATGAGCTTGTGGCTTTGTTCTACTTTGGTAATGGTGGTGGTGGTGGTAGCGCTGATAGTGATATTCCCACCACCAACTATCACCTTCCGTCTGTACACAATCCCCAATATATTCAGTTGTTTTGCGTCTAAAGTAAAATGATCAAAGATTAGAAGGGGTGTGTGGAAATGCGAGGCGGTGCAAGGCGACAGACGTGACACCTGCTATTGATGATAATGAGCCGCCTGGATATCGGTGCGACAAGGAAAAATGCTGATAACATTGAAACAAATGAAAGGAGAACGTGCATCCCGCGTGACTGGTTTTTCCTTCTTTCGCCAGAGACAATCGAGTGTGGAATTTCCTTGGTGAGGCGATAACTTTCTACCTGACCACCTGTCCTGCAAGACATTTCAGGCAAGCTGCTACTCAGATTAGGAACTTTCAAGTATTCGTTTCAAAACTTTCGCAAAAAGCTTGTATACTACACAGTAAACATATTGTAGTTTTTATACCTTACACCACGCCTCAAATGCTTTGGTGTCGTTTATTACCTTAAAAAATAGATAAAGCTACAGTAATAAAACACAAACTTTGATTATTTGAAAAAATAGGGACATAAAACATTGATCTCTTTTTTCCTTATCAATTCTTCTTACATCAATTGTGTGGAAGTTTAAGGAAGTGTTGTGTACATTTGCTAGATTTTTTTCTTCTTCATGTAATGAGATAAACTAGCATTGTGAAAAATTATTTCAAAATTTCCAGCAATGCATGAACCAGTTTAAAATCCACCATGAACCATCAAATACATGTAACAAAGTAAGTTGCAGTTAGAAATTGCAATGCCAGCTCAATAAAGCTGGTAGAGACAGGGAACAAAGGGTTCAGATAAACGGTAGGAAATCTGATTTGGGTACAGTAAATAGTGAAGTCCCCCAGATGTCCGTTCTTGGCCCATTACTTTTCATTATCTATATAAATTATTTGGATTCTGGTATAAGTAGCAACATTAGTAAATTTGCAGATGACACTAAGATAGGGAGACAAATCAGTTCAGAGCGAGAAGCTATGGTATTACAAAGTGAGCTAAACAGAATGCATGAGTGGGCGGTGAAATGGCAGATGAATTTTAATATCAACAAGTGTAGTACACTTCACGTAGGTAGACACAACACAGGAAATAGATATACCCTAGAAGGAATAGATATAGGTAAATCAAATTCGTAAAAAGACTTAGGAGTGTTGATAAGTCAGGACCTGAGACCTAGAGAGCAGTGTATTAGTGCCAGGAACAGAGCTAACAGGTACTGGGTTTAATCACCAGGAGCGTAAGTTATAGGTCAGCAGATGTAATACAAATTAGCATTAGTTAGGCCTCACTGAGATTATGGTTTGCGGTTCTGGTCTCCGTACTATAGAATGGATATAGATAAGCTAGAAGCAGTACAAAGAAGGATGACTAAAATGATTCAGGGGGATACGGAACTTAACTTACAAGGATAGATTAAAACACCTCAATCTACACTCTTTAGAAAGACGTAGGATAATGAGAGATCTAAAAGAAGTGTTTACATGGGTCAAGGGTTTCAATAAAGGGGACATAGATAAGGTTCTCATAGTCAAAGAGAAAGTAAGAACACGAACAAATGGTTTCAAGCTAGACAAGTTCAGATTCAGAAAAGATATAGGTAAAAATTGGTTCACTAATAGGGTAGTAGAGGAGTGGAACAAACTCAGCAAGCATGTGGTAAGTGCTGGGACAGTAGATATTGTTAAGAAAAGGTTGGACATTTCTATGGATGAAGAAAACAGATGGTAAGTGTTAGGTGCACAGGAGCTGTCTTGTGTAGGTCAACTGGCCTTTTGCAACCTCCTTATTTTCTTATGTTCTTATGAGATAAGAAAAACATGTATCTTGGATGTCAGAGTGCACCTCATTTCCTTTACCTTCAGCAGCCGTGCGACATTTCCATCGTTCTCTCCATGTACAATTTTATCTATTATGATTTCTGCACATTGTTATTGAATAGTATCTAATCCTTGCTGGGGGCGGTTAGGGAAGCCCACTGTTTGCTTTGCTGTTATAAGCGAAGGTCCCGACTGCAAAATCAGTTTTACCAAACAGTTGTTTCTGACCATCTAGCTAGAAGGAAGATGGATGGGAAGTAACCACGGGAGCCATAGTGAAGGGAGGTGTGACTGCAGAGATAAGATGAATATTTAATGCAAGGTAGGATGGTGTTTCTCCTTCTTACGGTTAGAGACGCTTTCATCGAGGGAATCAACACACCGGATGTAAAACATAAAAAAACTGAAGTTGTAGCAAGACTAGGACAGCAGAGAAACAGTGAGTTCTGATGTGGGCAATGCATTACTTGGTGAGGACGGGGCAAGGGTGCGACAGGGTTGGAGAGGCAGGGTTAGAGGTGGCTGGGTGTGTGGGGCAGGGTGAGGGACACGCATCGAACACATCACTTCTTGACAACACCTTCGACCGGGGTATCCAGGAACACACACCACTCACTCACACCTCCACTTCTGACCCACTGAATGCACGGGACAAAAAAAAAATAACAAACGAATAGGCAAACAAATAAACTCAGACAGACACACATACTCCAGCAAGTTGATAAACATATGAATGAATAAATGATTGAATGACTACTACTCGAAAAAAAAATATCAATGAGCTATATGTGTGGCACTGGTCTGAGAGGTGCCAGCAGTGCCAGTGCTAATACTGCTCCTATATACCTCTTCGCCACTCATCCCTCCCTGGACCTGACACACAGCCGCCGGGAAGCCGCGATACACAAAAACACTGTGGAAGGTGGATGGCGTGGACTGGTATGACATGGAAGGCGTGAGTTAGCGTGGTGTGGGGTGAGATGTTGTTAGGATGGCATGAAGTGGTGTTGGTGGGCGTGAGGTGACGTTGGGTGGCATGAGGTGGGTGTGAGGTGGCTCCAGGGTGTCGTGGCAGCAAGAAAGGTTTTGTGCTTAGAGACGCAGCGAGAAATACTAAGTTATTCATGTGTTAATGTTTGAATTCCTAATTACTGGTCTTGAACATCATTCGTGTGTGTGTGTGTGTGTGTGTGTGTGTGTGTGTGTGTGTGTGTGTGTGTGTGTGTGTGTGTGTGTGTGTGTGTGTATGTGTGTGTGTGTGTGTGTGTGTGTGTGTGTGTGCGCGTGCGTGCGCGCAATCCCATGCATCTGTGACTGACACGCCCAACACCCACTTGTATAATGCATTGAACATCACTGGTACAAAATAGGAAAGGGATGTTACCTGGCAATCCCTCCGCTTTTCATGAGACTCGTTCTTCATCCTTCCCTTTACCTTAACCACAGGAAAAATAAACGCCTCTTAACCACAATTAGATGCCGTAATTGTGCTGCCGATATGCAAACACGAAGGTGAAAAATAATGAAGGAGCATCTACATTATTCATATTCAATTATTTTCGCATATTACACACAGTGACGCTGATGATCGACCTGAAGCAGCTCATGTAGCAGTCTTCCCCTTCGTGCCCGTGTTGTGCTCGTTACCCTGGCAATATTGTCACCACCACTACATATACAACTTCCTCAGGCCCGTACAACCGCTCCTCTCTATTGACTTCTCGCCAATCGTCCACCAGGCAAATATCCGCATCATGTTGACCGTTGTAGTTGGAGTACTAAACATTTACATTGTGACTTGATTTGTTGGGTGTTGGTGTGTTGTTTGCATGCACGGGACACACTAGTTGTTCCAAGGTGAATGACTGGTTTTGAGTATGAGTGGGTGGACATCTTGCAGATAGTGTCGGAGTATTTTTTTCTTCCTGCCTTTTTTTCTTCTTCTTTATCTTTTGTCATATCTCTTGTTACAGTTGTTTTTGTTTTTTGTCATTATTATTATTATTATTATTATTATTATTATTACTATTATTATTATAATCATTATTATTATTTGTATTATTATTTATTATCATTATCATTATTATCATTCTTATTCTTATTCTTATTATAAATTATAATCATAATTATTATTATCCTAATTATCATTACTATTATCATTATTATTATCATTATGTTATTATACATATTGTTATTATCATTACTATTGTCATTATTATTATTATTATTATTATTATTATTATTATTATTTTTATTATTATTATTATTATTACTATTATTATCATCATCACTATTATTATAAATATTATTAATAATATCTATATCATTATTATTATTATTATCATTATTATTATTATTGTTATCATTATTAATATTGTTATTATTATTATTATTAGTAGTAGTAAGCGTAGTAGTAGTAGTAGTAGAAGTACAATAGTAGTAATAGTAAAAATATCAGTAATACGTAATAGTAGTAATATTATTTGTAATAATAGTAATAGTAGTCATAACAATAGCAGTAGTAATTTCAGTAGTAGTAGTAGTAGTAGTAGTAGTAGTAGTAGTAGTAGTAGTAGTAGTAGTAGTAGTAGTAGTAGTAGTAGTAGTAGTAGTAGTAGTAGTGTCCCTTTTATTCTCTTTCTTTCAATAAACCCAAAATTGTTTGTTTGATCCACATTGTAATTACCATTTCTCAACTATACAACATTACCACTTAAAAAACACGGCCTCGTAAGCACCTGTCTCCTTATTACTGTCTCGTGAATGTCTTTATTTGTCACGAAGGATTCCCAAAATGTTTTCTTGAACTTATCAAAACAGCCGTAAGCCCTTTAAGTATTGGGGACAGAAGCTGACCTCTGTTATGCATTATGACACGTTCTGTTTTGATCTTTATAAACCTGTTTTTGATATGTCCTTGTTACGTGTGGTAGGTTATCAAGATTACTGCCATGTCAGTGTCGATAACATGATCCGACTCAACGTCCCACCACAACACAACTTAACATGTGATTGATTAGAGCACCACCAGGTTAGTAGATCTTAGTTGTATGTGCTATAAGCAGTATTACTCCAACATTATTTTCATGATCTTAAGTACATGTAACCCCCAAAGTATGACATATGCATGGCTCATACTGGACCACTTCAACGATACCATAACATTGTCAATATGAACTAACTAAATAATGTATTACAAATCAGCAGCTCCTCGTTATGGACTCAAAATATTTTACAAACTCGTGGGTATTGTTCATACTTTACTCATACAAAGGTTCAATCAAGTACATTACGTGAACTGGCGAAAAAAAAGCTTACCTATTTTTACGTATCCAAAACATGCAATAGTTTGAAATCACTTGTGTATTACTAATGATGATCAAATACAAAGAAGGAACGACGTATGGATGACCTTGAATGATAAAGGATTTCAACATTGGGTTCCACAAAAAAAATTGCTAGCCATTTTGCTGCAAACCTAATATGAACATGGTTTATATTTTCAAGAAGCCAACTCAACGTTAAACTTCTCATAAACTCAATCCATCCTCCGACATCCAACCGTCCCCAGACACCTCCTTGTCTGTCTTCCCCCCCCACCACGCCCCACTAATCTATACGCGTTGGTGTGACACCCGTGACGTCACCCTAAGTGTCGATGATTATTTTGTTATGGAAGTAGAGAATTAGCTGCAGTTCACTCCGAACAGCCGCATTAAATAAGGTCAGGTTTACTTAGCATTTTTTAAAATACAAATTTACCTTTTCACGCGATTGCAGTTAATAATGAATAATAAGAAAACAGTGACAGAACATAAACACATAGATAGAAAAAAATACATAGGTTCAGTTGATTTTTCTTACTGTTGGAGTATGAAGTTGTTAGGGAAGGGTTCTCATTCGTCCACCTTCGTTCAATTTAAAACCTACGAAAAGCTGATCAACGTAATGAGGAGAACGACTGTATTTCCTGGGCGCTTTTAGTCTCCCCAAAATGACCTCTCTCCATGGTGGCCTTGGGTCTCAGTCCCACGTCTACCTTACCATTCAATAAATTCGATAGTTTAAATAATGAAATAAACAGTTTTCTCGGCTGCCACGCCGCCCAATAACCGTCAGGATAGCGGCCGTCGCCTGTCAAAACAGATTGACTGCCGGCTGACAGACGGCACACGTTTCTCGATCGTGTCTTTCTGTTTGCCCGAGGAATGCTTCAACGAAAGAAAGATCTATGTATAAAAACATTAATGTACAGGCAAACGCTATCTGTACAGACAGTGACTCGTCCTCAACGTCGGCAGCAGACAACTTGCAGGAAACAGCTGACAACCTCCGCTACCCTGAGCGACGGTAAACTAACACAATCGATCAGGCGGCAAGTGAAGTGTGAGTAGACGTTTTATGGTGACAAACCAGTCATACTACATACAGTAATATTCATGAAATGAAATAATTTATGTCTTATTTTGTTTACTGTTATCTCTTTATGGTTATGAAGGAGCAGAGAGCTTTCTCCAATTAACAATAATTGTCTGCCTCCGTTTGCTTAAGAAAAAAGTCTTTTGTCACCTCAGTGTTATGGAAGGTTGGTTGGTTGGTGAGGAAGGTGTACAATACTTACAGTTCAAGACCCACTCGCTGGGGGGAGCCTCCGCGAAGTGCCTCATGAACTTCTTCGTTCCCTTTGACACCCTCAGTTGACCCTCGCTGTCGCTGTGGCGGGGCGACGCTGACGGGGACATAGCTGGGGTGCTGCGGCTAAGGTTCTTCAGGGCATGCCTGTGAAGGACCAGAACGGGATGGTTAGTACAGTCAGAGGTGGAAGGAGGAATTTAGCGATTTAAAATGACAAAGTAGAAGAGAAACGCAATCGTTAATTATATAAACACATTTACTTCTCAAATACATCACACACTCGACCAGACAATCACTCAGTCAATCAACATGCACAGTATTCTGATAAAGGCCTATTTATGTTCACAGTGAAACGCGTTTCGTAGTCACTTGCGGAATGACGAAACAAACATAACTTTCCCAAAATCACCAAATACCTAAGAACTCAGAAAACGATGAACTTACGAAACATACGATATTTTACGTAGTCCTTTGGCGTCTTCTTCGGAAGAGTTGCTGGACCCGTGAGGCCGTAAGAGGGACATCATGGACTGTGCATCTTTCATCCCACAGTCACTCATGAACACGTCCGACTCTGATTCTGTACGGCCCGCAGCGGAGGACGTTGGCTCTGGACTAAGGAGAGTGGAGACAGAGGAGCTTCCAGAGGAGAAGGATGGCCTGGTCAAAGTGGTTGAGCTTACAGACTGGATTCTTCCATCGGAGTCACTTCCCACATCCTCGGCGAACTGGACGGTAGAGAATCTCTTAGGGCGTGACGGTCTCTTTTCGGCAAATGTTGATGATGGGAGGGATAATGGCCGAGTTTGGGTATTACGTGCTCTGTCTGGTGGAGAGCGGGAACGGAGGATCTTCCGTCGGAACCCATCTATGGAAGCAACATCCCACACTGAGCGAGCTTTGTGCAGGTTTTTGTAGTTATCCTCGCTCGAGGTGGGGGAATTGAGGTCCATCATGGACTTACTTGCCGATGGGTAGTCGCGAGGCATCGTGGCGGCAGAAGCGGTGGTAGTGACAGAAGAGTTTGCTGTGGTGACTAGGGTTCTGCAAGTGCTGGTGGTGACGGTGGTAGTAGTGGTGGTGCTGGTGCTGGTGAGGGGAAAGTGGGACGTGTGCTCATGTGCTATAATGCCACTACGGGCTGATAAAAAAGATTTTATCTTTGCTTTGAGTTTCATTCACAAAAACTCTAGTATAGTACTAGCAGGTCGAAGTCATTCAGTCCGACCTTTGTCACAATGGCGCGAAATAAGTCTGTTTCATTTCATTTTCTTTTACTCACACTTGTAAAGGTATTCTAGTTTTTTTTTTGTGGAGAATATCTTTCCTTTGTATGCTTAAATCACTCAGAGTTCAACACCTTAAAAACAACGTCTATGAAATACGTCAACCAAAGTCGCAGACCTTCCAAGGCCTGCGAGCGTCAGATAAGCCAGGCTGG
>JAPQNM010000045.1:1252926-1257926 GCA_029783475.1 Metacarcinus magister | reverse complement strand
TTATTATTATTATTATTATTATTATTATTATTATTATTAGTAGTAGTAGTAGTAGTAGTAGTAGTAGTAGTAGTACTACTACTACTACTACTACTACTACTACTAATACTAATAATACTAATAATAATAATAATAATAATAATTATAATAGTAATAATGATAATAATATTAGTAATAATGATAATAATATTAATGATAGTAAAATTAACAATAATAGTAATAATAATAATAATAATAATAACAGGAATAATAGTAGTAGCACTACTACTGCTACTACCACTAATAACAACAAGTAGTAGTAGTAGTAGTAGTAGTAGTAGTAGTAGTAGTAGTAGTAGTAGTAGTAGTAGTAGTAGTACTACTACTACTACTACTACTACTACTACTACTACTACTACTACTACTACTACTACTACTATTACTACTACTACTATTACTACTACTATTACTACTACTACTACTACTACAACTACTATTACTAGTAGCACTACTAGTAATAATAGTACTAGAAGTAGTAGTAGCAACAATAGTAATAGGAAGATAATTTAAATCATAATAATAATAATAATAATAATAATAATAATAATAATAACAATAATAATAACAATAATGATAATGATAATAATAATAATCATTCATGTAACTATTATCACTCAAGTTCTGGTGATGACTACGTGACAAGGTGTGACAAACCTGCTGGCAAGAATTACACAATAGCTCAACGCCGCACGATAAGCATTGTAAAGCCATCAACGTGATGTCAGTATGAACAGCTTACGTCATATGGTGTTTACGCAATACATATGTATAGTCATATTCTATATTACATCAAGGCTTGATTGTTATGCTTTTAGTTTTTGCACATAAAAATGACATTCCTTTATAAAATGATTGTAATGAAGCCTGTGTTGCCCCTGACATACAATTAATTGCGGACAATGATGGCACAGCAGCTTCTTTTTCTCCATCCACTTTACTAATCAATGACCGCTAAGCCAAGGCAGGAGCAGCTGCCCGTGTAACTACTCCAGCATTGAGTGTTGCATGTTACCCCGACCGCCATCACTGTACTTGTAACACTTACAGCGGTGATTTGAACAAATTTACGTGAATGCAAACAAACTGCCAGAAGCCCACCCACAGAATGGGCTTCAACGGGGTTGGACTACAGATCTACGACGCCAGCAGCCCAGCACGGGAGAGAGTATGTTGTGTTAGCATGACCTGCCGTGTGCTGTTCCGAGGTGATGACCATGTATTACTTTTTTTTTCTTCTAGGTGTCACAGTGCACTAAACTATTCACGCCATGATATTAATGAATCACAATCACGTGGTCGTAGATAGAAATGTCTCGTTTCTTGGTTAATGCCACATAATAACAGACTTTCCACATTCAAGATCACAATGTGATGGTTTCCTGGTCACCGTAGCCTTCGTGGCTGAGGGGATAAGTAGTCAATGCCTTACTATCTGTAAAAAAAAATCCCAGCACTTGTCATCAAGGAGAAACAATTTTCTATTTTTTTTCCCATGACAATATATATATGTCTTGATACGAGTCTCCTGTTTTCCTACCAACTGTTCAGTTGCCTGGAGGCTCTAACAACACTACTATCACCACTACATGTCCAGAACAACACTCCAACACTATACACACGATTCTCTGGACGCCAGCCACGCTGACACTACACAATGACGAGTAATAAAAGGTGTAGCATCTCCCTTTCCCCCCAAAGATACGACCCTCCCGTCTATCCGCCCCTGATAAGATAACAATGTTGAGAAGGGTTATGACAAAAACCGGCTTTTAGGGGAGCAAGTTTTCTGATATTATGAGAACGAGCAAGGCGCAGCACGCAGGAGATGCTGGAGAAGCTCAACGATTCCATCGACGGGAAAGCTGTCAACAGCTCTTCTGTGACACAATGCAAAGAGGCTGATGGTGCGACCTTCAATAACTACAGGCGTTAGGAGGCAAGGTAGCGTGTTTGTGAGGGTGAGCTGGAGAGGGAGAAGCATACACACTGAGTTAGCCTAGAGTTGGAGCTGCCCTACTTGCTGCCTACCGCGTCTTCCTTGAGCAGCACAAACTAAGCCAAACGTTACATTGTTCTGTATTGTTGTTATCGTCTTCGATAGGTTGATAGCAGCTGCTGCGCTTCCTCTCAAGATGTCACGTGTTGTATGTATTGTTGTCTCTGTGACTCGCCTCATCCAGCACATGACGTTCGCAGCAAAAATTATCTGGCGAAGCTTAAACAATTAAACAACTACATAAGCCACAATGATTTATCTGTTCCATGATAAAGTGAGTGAGGGCGTCTATTTGAGGTCGTGGTTACTGTATTGTAATCAGGAAAAGACGGCACAGTGTTGTATTGGCGATTTAATTCAACCTATAAACAAACATATATGTCAGGAGGTAGCACATGAATCCCATTTTAACCAACAATATCCACAAGGTAAAAAATACTGAAAACAACATAAATACAGTTAACTTACACCATAATGCACCCCAGCTACAGATCCTGATATTTCTAACCACAATCTAATCCGGTTAGACTAGACCAAGTCTTGTCGTTTATGTCGTCCTTGTGACTTTAGAATTCTATAGATCCTCATGTTTTCCGAATATTATCATTAGTAGGCGGTAGTAGAGTGGCTAGCGTTCGGGCATGCAAACCTAGGGTCACGGGTTCGATCCCCCGATATCCGCTGGCCACTATTCTTTGGTATTACCGCCGAGTGGCCAAAGATTACCCCAAATTGCTGCCATGCACTGTCCTCAAACGGGACCTGCAAAGTTATATGTATTTGTGGCAGTGCAGCAATTAGCCTCTCTCGCACTCATCATCAGAGAAAACGTGAGAAATTCGAGGCGTCACTATAAAAATCTAAAAAACCTGAGCCACTAACGGGCGGAGGCCGACGATCAAAGAGCCTCCATCAATGCCTACCGGCCACAAAGGTATATGATGTAAAAAAAAGATACCCTCTGCTCTGTAACAACCGTCATTTGGTCTCTCAAAACTGTCCTGTGTTCTTCGAAAAACTTCCATCTTTTTTCAAAATTGCCTTTTTAGCTATACTCCTTTCCCTTAAACCTATCCTCTGTTTTTCCAAAGTTATCCTGTACTCTGTCAAAATTATTTTCTTTTTTGTCAAAAATTTTTGTTGTTTGAAAGTTATTTTCTGTTCTCTTAAAATTGCTTTGATTCCATAAAATCCTCAGCTGCTTTCACTTCAGTACCCTCGCCTATTTCACATTTACTTTCTCTCTCTCTCTCTCTCTCTCTCTCTCTCTCTCTCTCTCTCTCTCTCTCTCTCTCTCTCTCTCTCTCTCTCTCTCTCTCTCTCTCTCTCTCTCTCTCTCTCTCTCTCTCTCTCTCTCTCTCTCTCTCTCTCTCTCTCTCTCTCTTAAATTCTGAACGCTGGTAGGCAAAAGAGCCACTCTCATGTCAAGACAACGGAGGTCGTGCTGTGAACAAACACTAGTAGAAACTCAGACTGTCTTCCTCGTATAATGTGAAACAGTGAAAAAAAGACAAGATAATCTGATAACTTGAGCCTAAAAAAACAAAAATCACTAAGATTTTCGAGAGGGGGAAATGTTAAGGACTGTGCATTAAACCTAATAGACAATTATCTGTGGGGACAATGCTCTTAGCAAAGTAATTAGTATCGTAGAGGAGATATTTGACTTATGATAAGAGTGTAAACCTTATCCTTCCCATATCTTCCCAGAAACGTGATTGTTCCTAGATAGTGGTTGTCATTTTGGGTTGCCAGGGGACACGGGACACGAGTATACAATGTTTAAGAATCGTAAACAGTTGGTGTGATTGAATATTGATTAAAAAATACGATATATAAACACATAATGAATAAGTAAAGACAAAATAAAAAAAAATACCAGTCGATGAATCAAGATTAGCACTCATTTGAGAAGCCTGAATGGTTGGTATTGACACGAACAGTGACTAGGAATGGCCTAGAAGAGGTGGGTAAGTGATTAATATTGATCTTAATTCAAAACACTTCATAACAGTGACTCGACCTGAGACACGAGTTTCGGAGGAGTATAGGGCGCCAATGCAGTGCTGATGCTAACAACACTGCATTGACAAACGAGAGGAAGCAGGAATCAAAGGGCGTTCAATGACTGTTCGATCCTCGTATCCTATGCTTGCACACAGCACCCGTCTCTAACAAGAGGAAAATAAGTTTGCGCCACGTGAGTGCCCGAATGTGTATCAGTGACGTCACAATCATAAACAGATACGGCGGTGAACACGTGTGAACACATGCCTTCCTCACCAGTAACTAAAAATATAATGTAAGAAGAAAAGTTTACGTAAACTTACCTCTCTTGAGCCACGTGTCTCTCTTTATCACTGTCACTTAGGTCGTCGGTAACAAGAGGGATCGAGAGAAACTTGTTATGTCTGCTGTTTAACCCACTCCTTTCAATCACTCCACTTTCTGCGCCTTCTCCGTATATGCTAGCATCTTGCCCAGTGTCATACAATACACTGCTGAACTGTGGCTGTGTAGAAGATTCATGAAATGTAACGTCCAGTGAGGGAACAGTGGTGGTGGTGGCGGCGTCATCGTCGTTAGAGTTAGGTGGCTTGACGCTCACGTTCCGTTGAAGGAGACTCCGCTGAGGGGGACTTGGTTGAGGGGATCTTGGTTGAGGGGGTCTTGGTTGAGGGGGATTTGGTTGAGGGGGGCTTGGTTGAGGGGATCTTGGTTGAGGGGGTCTTGGTTGAGGGGGGCTTGGTTGAGGGGGGTTTGGTTGAGGGGGGCTTGGTTGAGGGGAGCTCCGTTGAGAGGAAATCGGAGGTAACTTCTTGTCATTGAGGATTGCAGCGGGGCTGCTGCTGCTCCTCTTGGCAATTTCTTTTTTCCAGATTTTAGGACTGAGATATGCACTTCCTGGCACGGACTTGACCCTCAGAGCTCCGTTCTTCACCTGACACTCAGTAATCATGGCTTG
>JAPQNM010000045.1:1232926-1245426 GCA_029783475.1 Metacarcinus magister | reverse complement strand
GGTGACTACATTTTTTTTTTACTCTCTACGATGCACCATGGTTGATAACAGGAAAAGAAGTAGGCGAAAGAAGAAGCTAAGACGAAGAATGTGAAATCATATCAGTAAAGTTGAAAGAAAAATTCATGTAAATACTACTACTACTACTATATACTACTACTACTACTACTACTACTACTACTACTACTACTACTACTACTACTACTACTACTACTACTACTACAACTACTACTACTACTACAACTACTACTACTACTACTAATAATAATAATAATAATAATACTACAACTACTGCTTTTCTTGTATATGGAATGACGTGGAGTGATAAGCAGAAAAATATTTCATTAATATTAAAACCTATAAGAAAACTGTCATCTTATACACAAACTCTTGCCTTTCATTTACATTCACACTTGCCACTGCATTAACCTACGCACTCTTAACAATTTTTTGACTTCTTTGTTTATTAAAATCTCATTCTTTATTGAAATATATATCCCAGCCACTCCATAACACTATATATATGAGTGTGTGTTTATGTTTATAGTGTTCATAGTGTTATGTTCATAGTCACAATGATATGTTACACTGTATAAGATAGTATTAACTCTATGCACAGGTCCAGCTACACCTCGTCATACCATACACTCACTATACACCCTTTGCAGCGTGACGTCAGTGTACATAGGCAGCGTGACGTATGCACTTGACATGTTCACTCGAGTGTTCATTTGGTAACATCAAAGATTTTAGGTTTTAAACAAGATGTGGCTGAACATTTTTTGCTCTCCTCTGCAAAGTTGGGTGAAAGAGGTCACATGAGACGGAAAAGAGAGAAGACTAGGTGGAGTAAGAGGAGAAAGAAGAGGAGGATGACGAGAAAGAGGAGAAATACTTCAAGTCCAATAGTTTGTGAAATTTCCTCTTCGAATGCTCGTGTCCCCTTTCCCCTTCCCTCCTTACGTTTTATGTTCACCCTACCTGTTTTTTTCTTCTCTCTCTCTCTCTCTCTCTCTCTCTCTCTCTCTCTCTCTCTCTCTCTCTCTCTCTCTCTCTCTCTCTCTCTCTCTCTCTCTCTCTCTCTCTCTCTCTCTCTTTCGTGTCCGTCCTTTTCCCTTTCAAATGACAACCCATCTCCATAACCCATATCCAGGCTCCATATAGTCATGCATTCACGTTCATGAGACCGATGCAATGCACGATAATAATAAAGAGAAGAAAAAAAACGACTACGAGGCATAGTAAGATGAATTATGGAAAAGGCAGTAAATCTAGTTAAAAATGGAGGGTGTGTCCGAGGCGAGAATGATATGGAAGCAGGGAAGGAACAGGGAATAATGGAAGGGGATACGAAATAAAACCTAACATTTTGGAAAGAAAAAATGTGAGGCAGACCAGAGAGGAAAAATGTGGTTTTGTTAAAAAAAAACCCATAATATATTCAAACAAAAAAAATTATAATATACCAAAATACCTTTGTTTTAATTTTGGTATAGCCTTCAAGGCCATTCTCTCAACTGGTGGACATAGACAATGAGGGAGGATGTTTTTCATGCACAAGAGAGAAGAGACAAATATGAATGGTTGTGTGACGCCGCGATCCGGACGAGGGTGTAGACGAAACCTAAGGATGATGAACGCCATGACACACCAGTGGTAAACAGGCGAAACACACACGCACACACACACACACGTACACATGCACGCGCACACACACACACACACACACACACACACACACACACACACACACACACACACACACACACACACACACACACACACACACACACACACATAAATATATATATTAGTGATTATTGATGTTATTATTATCATTATTATTATCATTATTATTTTGATTACTATTACTACTACTACTACTACTGAACACAACAATACTGATCTGGGCAGCATTCCATCACTACAATATCTTTGTGCCCGTAGTAACATAGCATACCAAGTGACTACATATTTCTTTTTCATCACCCTCTTCTTCGCCGTCGTCACCACCATCATAATAATTGTTACCGACCTTGAATGGGAGCAGCGACGCCCCCCTCCCCATTATTAACACTGCAACGCCAAGACTGACAAACTATCCCATCCTACACTCCCTCCATACCGAGGCCTTAACGAGAATGCACTGGGTGGAGCGAGAAGGGACAAGAGAGGAAAGGACGGAAGGAATGAAGGATGGAAGAGGTAAGCGGAGGAGGGACGAGGCGAGGGGATAAAAGGAGGAAGTGAAGCGAGATCAGAAGTGGGATAATGAGATGATAAGGAAAATAAATTTGACAAGGAAAAGGGTAAGAAGAGATGACAAAAATTAGTAAAAGCTGGATGAATGTACACAAGAAGGAGAAAGAAAAGGATGATGGAGACAAACATGAGGCAAGAAAGGAGAGAGCGGAACAGGAAGGAAGGGAGGGGAAAGGCACTCCTCACATCATTGCCTAAAGACGTCGCCAAAACATCTTTTTAGGCACACTTGTGAACACAAGGAAGACATAAACATGTTCGTTTACCGCGTCACGACTTTCTGGGTTTTCGATTCCCTTCCACACTTTCAGAGGCTGCCTGAGTTTTTCTCTCCCATCTACGGGCGAGATAGAAAAAAAGAGAGAGGGAGAACAGTACATAGGAAGGACAAATACCCGGAGAGATGGTGGTCTATGATGAGATGAGGTACTGAACTACTAATGTAACAACTACTACTAAGCAGAGCTTAGTGTCGTGTCGACAGTAAACAGTTAAAAGGGACCACCATCTCCCTTGTAGAAAACGAGGAGACGGAAATCTTTTAGTACTGAACGAAATTATAGTAAGATACAAAACTAGACTCCCACTAATAGTGTTTGCTCATGTCATCTATCTGAAAGATAAAGAAAAACATGGTAACAATGGTAACCTGTTTCTCGGATATATTGATCTAATAGGCCACTCCAAACTATCTATAGTTCTCGAGCTAACTACCAAGAGGAAGGAGGATGAGGAGGATGAGACCTTCGCCGCCATCTGCCTCGCCTCCAGGACACACACACCGTCCGGGCGGTAACTGTCATTGCCTGCAACTCCCTAACCACCTTGCCCCACACATGTCACACATACCCGCCTCCACGCTAAACAACAGATTTAATGCCACACTCAGACGGACTCCTAGTTAGCCCGTGTCCCTCTGCCTTTTTGAGGAGGGGGACAATCATTGAACAAAATAAATAAATAAGAGGATGAGTAGGAGGAGACATATATGGCTGGAAGAAAGGCGAGAGTAGTCAAGGTTTATCTAGTTTATCTACTTTCTCGTTCTCATTCCAGCTTTTCTCCTTTCCTTTATTATTTATCTCATCTCTCGTCCTCTATTTCTCCCTCCCCGCCCTCTGATCAACATTGATCATAAATGCTTGTCATACTTTTGGCTGTATCCTTGTCATGTCCTCCGTCAAGCGACACACAACACCACTAATCAATAGCATCTTAACATATTTGTAATACAACCATACTTGGGTTTTCATCTAACATGTTAGTCCCTCACACATCCTCCCTTTGACTAAAAGAAGAAAAATAGGAAATAGATAGAAGAGATGCAAATGCGTATATATATTTTCAATCACGGTGAAAGATGCAAGGTAAATCAGGCATATTGTGTGACCCAAATACAGCTGTCACTACGTTTTCTCTCTCTCTCTCTCTCTCTCTCTCTCTCTCTCTCTCTCTCTCTCTCTCTCTCTCTCTCTCTCTCTCTCTCTCTCTCTCTCTCTCTCTCTCTCTCTCTCCAGTCATCCGGTAAGGCATTGCAGTAGCTGAGTTGCCTTGGTAATTACATTCTACAACTTACTACCCACAACAGACCACCTGTGTCCCATTCACTGCCATTGGCCACTTGTCGCTTGGTCCTGCCCACACTGCCTCCCACTCCGGCTACTCCAAGGCTCACAACATAACCCGCGGGAATCATCAGTATTTTGTTTTCCATTTTTAGTTATGAACGTTATGTGTCCTTTGAATATGAACAAAACATGTGAGATTCATTCAGTTTCGTAACAAATGAATAAATAGATGAAAAACACAATGAATATCCAATACTTTAATGGTAGGTCTGACATTATTTTTACAGCAGCCTTTTCACGTGGTTTTGAGGCGTCACCCAAACGTAATACAGCCAAGAAATCGAAGAAAAAAAACATCACCTTCACTCTACACACACAGTCACTCCCTCATGTTCACCCTCCCCTCACCCTTCACCTTCACCGCCCATCCTCCTCGCCTGCATTCCCTTCAACACCCTGTCCCTTCACCTCTGCTTCTTCAGTGCCACGGTGACCACACTCTCACAGCGAAACGATACAAAGTTCATAAGAAAATGACACTAAAATTGAAAAAAAAAACGGCATTCAACAATTTTTAGTTATTATTGAGTATTTCTTATTACTTTTATAACTGTTTTACATGTTCTGGGTGAGAAAATTAAATGAGACCTCGGAGGAAATTTCCACGATTATGCTGTCTTAAAAAAATATACAAGACTTCAATATGTTAAATGTAACGCTACAACCAGAATCTCTATTGAAAAAATGAGTTTGACGTAATAACACCAAGACTTACTCTCTTCATTATCATTATCCTTTACTTTCTCCCCATTACCTTCCCCCCCCATCACAATATCGTCCTTCCCTTCCCTCCCTATCTCCCATCCACCACTCGTAACACCGCCCCAACACGCTTCCCCTTCACCTCACCCCCCCACCATTACCGCCCCCCTCTTCACCTTGGGGCGGTGCCAACACGAGGGTGATGACGCACTAACAACGGAACACATGGATCGTTCGAGAGAAGATTTTCTTTCACGTGGAGGCAACGGAGGTGGAGGCAACGGAGGTGGAGGCAACGGAGGAGGAGGAGGAGGAGGAGGAGGAGGAGGAGGAGGAGGAGGAGGAGGAGGAGGAGGAGGAGGAGGAGGAGGTGGTGGTGGTGGTGGTCACGTGGAGTTCTTCTAAGGCGTCACGTGAGCTCAGTCTCCAAGTATTCATCAGCAGCATTACTGGTGTGGATTGACATGGTTCTTAGCTTTCCTTAGCGTCGCCGTGCTGGTGGTGCGGTAGTGGTAGTGGTGTTGGTGTTGGTGTTGGTGTTGGTGTTGGTGTTGGTTTTGGTCACTAGCATCGCACATCCGTAAACTACTATTCCGTCCTCTCACGTAGCACTGCGTTATCCATCTCATCATTACTGCTCTTATAATAACAACGTCAACAACAACAGTAACAACAAGGAAACGTGATAAAGATCCACAATAACGATCATAACCCTTCCCCCCCTCCCACACACGCACACACGCACACACACGCACACAGGAAGGCTTACAAGCTCGCCAGCACAGAAAAAAGAGCCGAACTTGCTGTGCGGAAGGTGCAACCCGTCTCAAAATAGCCTAGGATAGTAGAACGCACCACAATGATCGTCAGTAAGCAGTCACGCTCCGACCCGCCCCGCCCCGCCCCGCCCCGCACGTCACGAGGGTGGGAGGCAAGGCGGAGGGAAGAAGGGAGGGGAAAGCATGTATTGTCAGAGCAACGAGGTAAACAACAACATACACACTGCTACAACAGATGAAACATGCTATAAAAAATCTAAAAAACGGAACACAAAAAAACAAAACAAAAAGATAAGCCACCCACACACACACACACACACACACACACACCACACACACACACACACACACACACACACACACCTCAGTCATGCCACGCACACATAAACACTCCCGTATCAGCTCATCTTCGCCTCAAACAACGTTCAGGCAACATTCATAAGTCAGCAATATCGTGACTTCAGAGGAGCCTGAGATCCTGGGTGACCTACTTCCATTGAGGTTCCGTCGTTTCATAACCTTTGTGCCACTCCACTTAACGCTCAAGGACAGATGGGAGGGCGGGAGGGTAGGCAGATGAGAGGGTAGGCAGATGAGAGGGTATGGAGATGAATAAATCTTCGGTGAGGGAACACTTATTGATATTATAATTATTGTTGCTTCTCTGACCAAAGAAACGAAAAAGTGGAAACTGGGATTATTTGGTAACGTCCGGAAGATAAAAGAAATGGAAAAAATCCGTTCAATGTGAGGCTGAGGAGGAAAGTTATTTGATAGGATTTCCAAGGCTCGTATCCCAAATATTCCTAATGTTACCTTGAAGGTGAGAGAGGCTAACCACATAATTCCTTCGCCTTGTGTTCCCTCTTAAAGATTTTCAAGGATGTATTTAGGTCTTGATTTGAAATACTTTTTGGATTAATTGTTAGGACAGGACGACAGTAAGACCACTATTCCCTTCATGCATGTTTTTGGTGCATGGCTTTTTTCTCTCTCTTACACACACACTCAAGGCCACAGAGTACCTTTCCTTTCCCGTTTCCAAGGATATATCACGTGCGGGGAAGAGTGAGGACTAACACTGACCTCCATCTAGGTACGACGGGAGGTGAGACGCTGAGGGTGATTCGCTTTTTGAGGGCTTCTGCAAGAACATCAACAACTCACTTCCGCCTCTATACCTACATAGATTATTCACACCTATTCGCTCCCCTAAACCCTCCCCTACCTAACGTCACTTCCCTAGTACACTCATTTACACCCACAATGCCACCACTTTTCTCCCTTACTGCCTCATTTCCTACACACTTAGCGATACTACTACTCTCCTTCCCTTCAGTCCCTCACAGTTCCCCGCCCTCACATGTCTGCACCACAACACATCAATAATACATCCATCGTTGAACAAACACTCCCAGTTGACATGCACAGTAATGAAGGTAGTGCGGGAAATTAATTTATTCTGTATGTTCATATGTAAGGAAAAGGTTTCATCAATATGTGACATCCGGTGTTACCCCATATATGTGTTCGCATCCTATTTTTCTCCTGCTGCCATCCTCCCCCCCTTAGCCCCACTCATCCGTCTCCCTCTCTATCTCTCTATCCTGCTAGTCCCCTCACGCTGGACCCAGAGGAAGGGTAAATAATGATGAGGGTAACGAGTGAAATATTAATGAAGGGGAAGGTGAAGGATAGGGTGTGTACGAAGGGGCGGACTCATGTCGCAACGAGGCGGAGAGGAACATGATTGCAGGTGATGGAGTGATAGTGACAGGAGAAAGAGTGATGATGGTGGTGTGGTAATGATGAATAGTAAAGAAAGAGTATTGATGTAAGCAAGGAAGGGAATGATGGTGAGGAAGGAGAAGTGGCAGAGAATGATGCTGACTTGGTCGGGAGGAATATTAATGAGGTGGAACAGCAGAATAGTAATGAGTGAAAGGTGGGATGAGTGAGGATGGTGTGTGAGTGAGTGGGGCAGTAGGATGAGATCAACACCCCAGGATATAGTTAGGGGAAGAGGAAGGTGAGAAGATCCCGGTCACCTTGAAGTACGTGCTTTGTGGTTAAAAATAAAACAATCAATACAAAGAAAAAAAGTCAAGTGGCTGGGGAAGTGAGGTTAGCGGGGAAGGGGGACAGTTGGGGATGCTGAAGGGTGGGAGGGGGGTAAAGGTGTTAGGAGATGCTGAGGAATGTTGAAAAATGTCACGGTGGTGTTGGGGAACGGTGAACGGTGCTGGGATGAGATAGCAGGATAAGGTAAAGGATATTGTGTAATACTATAGAAACTGGCACAGGAAAAACGTTACATAATTCCACATGAAAGAGAGAGAAAGAGAGAGAAAGAGAAAGAGAGAGAGAAAAAAAATTGTTCGGTAGCACCACTAACACTCGCAACAGAGAGAGGGAGAGAAATGTCGCTTCAAGGCATCGAAAACACTTGCATCAAGGTGGAATAAGCCGTGGGGTGTGCGAGGCGGTGCTGGGAGCCTCGTGGAGTGTAGGTGCGAGGCTTACTGCAAACTGTGATTCCAGTCCAGGATGAAAAGCAGGGAATGAAGGATAGATGAAGGGATGGAAGGTATGAAGATGGGAAGAAGTTGAAGGAAGGAATAACGAATAATTGCAGAAAGGGAATTAACGAGAGAGAGAGAGAGAGAGAGAGAGAGAGAGAGAGAGAGAGAGAGAGAGAGAGAGAGAGAGAGAGAGAGAGAGAGAGAGAGAGAGAGAGAGAGAGAGAGAGAGATGAGATAAGTCTTGCCTAATACAGGGTTTCGTCACGTCAATGCAGGGTGCCGCAGTGCCGAATGAACCACCACCACCACCACCCCACCACCACCACCACCACCACCACCACCACCACCACCACCACCAGTGTTCCACCAAAGTCGCATCATGAACCACGGTAAAAAAAAAAAAAAAAAAAAAACATATTAGCTTTTTTCTCAATTCCGTCACGTAAACACACCTCATGTTATGCTCACGTTTCGACGCTCCCATTCAGACGGGACGAGGGTTGGTGGGGGGGGGGAGGGGGGGGGGTGCGTGCTAGATAGAGAAAGGCAAAAAGTAACGGTTGTTTTATATCCTCAAAAGCGTCTGTGTAGATGTAGCATGTATAGAACAATGGGTCACCTGGACATGAGCTGCTTTTTCTTCTTCGCCACGTCACTGAGGAAAATTTAATATCACTGAAACATCATGTCAGTTCTCTATGTATTTATTTTCTAGTTCCTCCTTTTCTCAGTTTCCATTCACGTTCCATCTGTCATGCCCATTAATTATCTATCATCATTACCTACCACTCCTATCTTTACATCACTCTAACACCTATCCTCTCTCTTACCTCATCACCTTACCCTATCTTTCCCTTCCTTTCCCTCCCTCACCATTCGCTCTCTCCTCTCCTTTCTCTTTCCTAACTTATATGATGTCCAGTTTCTCCTTTATCTTTTCCTCCTTCCCTTTCATCGAAGCCCTTTCTCTTCTTCGCCAGGGAGGGCTTCGTGAGGTAGTCTTGATCTGGCTGCTTAACCATCACGATCGAAGGCAAGGCGACGCTGCTGTAGTCACTGGGGATGGGTTGGGGTTGGGTGTTGAACGTCGTGCAGATGGTGTGTACATAATGCAGCTCACCTCATGCTCTTTTGCTTCACAACACAACTTCCTGCTTTATTATAAGGCCTCTCTTTAGTTTAGTTTTATTATGTATTTTTTTTATTATATTGGTGTGTGTGTGTGTGTGTGTGTGTGTGTGTGTGTGTGTGTGTGTGTGTGTGTGTGTGTGTGTGTGTGTGTGTGTGTGTGTGTGTGTGTGTAAATGGTGGGAGGCAGATGATCACGAGTTAACATTAATGAACTTGTGGTTCGATTGTCCCTAAGTCCTATAAGGGATCATTCCACCACCACCACCACCACCACCACCACCACCACACCACCCCCTTCATTATGCTTCAACTCACAACGCAAACTTCCATTTATAAGTACGAACATAATTAATGAAAAAAACCCTCACGATATCAATTTCTATTGGGAATTAGGGAATTAGTATACATATCAGGAAGAAAGAGTATTTTGATGTTGCAATTACAGCAACTCAATATAATCTTCTGCATCAACGAGCCAGTCCGGGATACATAATCCACTGCAGCAGCACATTAGTGGAAAATTTAATCTCATATTCATGTTACCTGCAAAACCTGGCCAGGTGTTAACTACATTCGACAGCTTAACCTTTTCTCTACATACTGCTACACGTTTCGAGTTACATACACATTCAGACGCATCATTATGATTTGGAACCACTCAAACAGTGCGGTGTGGAAGGGGGAGATGGGCTGAGATCAGGTATTATGAGATGTAGAGCCACGCCCTTGAGGCTATAACGCGCCTCTCCACCAACCCCTTACGGCCTTGGGGCTGAACAAAAGGAAGAGTGAAGCCACTCTTTCCTACAACACACAAAGCTGCACACCTTTCTGCGAACTCAAATGAAACAACTGACTAACATCGATTCAGACGAACAGCAACTGGAAAACACAAATCCTATCGGAAAAGATAATTATGACAATGGTTAAAATGGGTAAATATACAGCGTGAAATCTCTCCGTCGGGAATTAAGATACACTGGGGAGCACACAGCTCAGGGATAATATAATATACGGGTTGGGTTCGAAGGCTGGGATGAGGGTAAGGTACAGTATGTGTGTTTAGGGTGTGAGTGGTGTGAAGGCAAATTTGTTCCCCTCTCTCCCTTCTGCCTTAGGATTACCGCTATTTTAGGTAGCCTGGTGGGGCACGAAAATGGTCTGAATGACAAGGTCTGAGGCAAGGAAGGGGAAGCAGGTGAGGTGAGCCGAGGTGAGCTGAGCTGAGCTGAGCTGAGCTGAGCTGAGCTGAGCTGAGCTGAGCTGAGCTGAGCTGAGGTGTGGTGTGGTGTGGTGTGGTGTGGTGTGGTGTGGTGTGGCGTGGTGTGGTGTGGTGTGGTGTGGTGTGGTGTGGTGTGGTGTGGTGTGGCGTGGTGTGGTGTGTGTGTGTGTGTGTGTGTGTGTGTGTGTGTGTGTGTGTGTGTGTGTGTGTGTGTGTCTGTGTGTGTGTGTGTGTGTGTGTGTGTGTGTGTGTGTGTGTGCGTGTGTGCAATTCATCACGATCTTGAGGATCACGCGTTGGCCTGGTGGTCGCCGGCCATTATCCTCCCAGAGAAAGCTTAACGCTCATTATAGTCCGATCTATGGGTAAGGTTGTGCTCTTTCACACACCACTCACCCAATACTTTTGCTCAAGGAGAACAATAACTGCTCGATTATCAGTGAAAACTTTGTACATTATGTCCCTTACACGGTACAAGATGCAGACAAGCTCTTCTATTACCTCGGTCTGTATCTAAGGCTTTATATGTATTTTTTTTAATACAAATCCAATTATCAAATCAAATTATGGAAGTTGTCTGTGATCCAAGAAAGAGAAAAAAGTTGTATAATGCACAATTACACTTGATTCAGTGCAAGAGAACACATAACACCTGCGTTGAAAATTAAAAAGAAACTTGCCTTTAAATTGTCTTTCATCGGAGGGAACTATAAAAAGAAAAAAGAAAATCCGAGGTTGCTGCAGCATCAGCGGGACTTTCGACGGTTTGCTAAGTTGCATAAGTGGCCACACCTGCCTCTCCATCCATACTGTTATTGACCTTTTCATCTCCTACCGTACAAAGTATAATATCTAAGCTAGGACACCGCCATCGACACGTCATCTCATCGTTCCTCTCAGGTCACCTTCCAACTTCACTTCTGAGGGAGTAGCGGGGACTGCAAATGGGTGACAGGTTCAAAAATAGCTGCTCCCCTCGGAGGTGCGAACAAGAAAAAAGTTAAGCCCAGATTTACAAGTGAGCTGGAAGGTACGAAGCTCTAAGACATGGCGGCCTGCAGGGCACACCGAGGCCACACAGCCCCGTCCCCGTCCCCGTCCCCGTCCCTCAAGGTAGCGGTGGAAGAAAATTACAAACGTGAGGAACTTTCCGTGAATAGCAAACAGTTTGGTAAATATTGGTGTGGGCAGCGTGCGGCGGAGGGTTCGGAACAGCCTGCATGACCTGAAATGCAGTGCACAATTCGGCGAAAGCTGAGGTAAAGTTGTGTCGCAATTATTGGTGACCTTATAAAAATTTCGAGGAAAATTACGAGGTTAGGGCGTCCTGGTCCAAAAATACGAACGGTGAAAACTAAAATGAGTGAATCCATTTTCGGCTCGGACAAGCGTCAATCTGTCACCTTTATCCCCTCCTCAGTAGCCACGCCTTCCATCCTCCCACCTTCTCTTACTTGCTCGTTCCCCACCTTCTCACTCTCCATCCATCGTCTTCCACTGTTACCACATCTCCTACACCCTCCGTCAAGGTCACCCAGCTCACTGAACCACTGAGCTGACCCTGTGCCGCCTCCCTCCGACAACCTAAGGCCACCTTCACAACGAGATCACATGGGCTGTTTTAGGCAGCGCTGATTCTCCCCTTGACACCGCCGCCCACAGAAGGCAACACACATCAATACATGCACACTCATGAGTGGAATATCACAGTGTATGCTGAGTGTTATTTTTGTGTGTGTGTATCTCATTTGTTTTAGTCGAATATGCATGTTAAGTATTAATGGTAGCGATTACATCTCCCCTTACATCTCTCTCTCTCTCTCTCTCTCTCTCTCTCTCTCTCTCTCTCTCTCTCTCTCTCTCTCTCTCTCTCTCTCTCTCTCTCTCTCTCTCTCTCTCTCTCTCTCTCTTTCACATTTTCAAACTAATCAAGATCATACTGATTTTATCCTGATGGAAAACTGTGAAAGGTGAAACAAACGTATATAAATACCATCCATTTTTTTTCTTCTGTTTCTCTCTCTCTCTCTCTCTCTCTCTCTCTCTCTCTCTCTCTCTCTCTCTCTCTCTCTCTCTCTCTCTCTCTCTCTCTCTCTCTCTCTCTCTCTCTCTCTCTCTCTCTCTCTCTCTTTTCTTTTTCCCTTCCCCGACCCTCGCTCACAGGCCCTAGCTGCACCAGGACCCTTATAGACCAGCGGCGCCTCATGACTGCTGCATCGCTCATGGCCTGGTGGTGGTGACGCTGCCGCTGCGG
>JAPQNM010000045.1:1225426-1227926 GCA_029783475.1 Metacarcinus magister | reverse complement strand
AGCTTTACTTCTGGTCGAGAAGGAAATGAATAAACCTGCACTCAGTCTCAAGGGCGGCTTTCAATGCACAATGCATCCTACCTAAATGTGGGAGAACGCACTTAGTGCTGCAATGATAATAAGGCATAAATCCTTTGCGTTTGGCAGAAGGGCAATTAATGCAGTCTTGATCTTCTGCGAAGACACTAAAACTCAGTGAACTAAGCATTTTGGGAGAACAGTTGAGGAACTTGAAAATAAACTAAAAGTTACTAAAAGAAAATTCCTGTAGTGAATGGGAAGGAAGAGGATCGTAGCAGCTGCCTTCAAGATGCACACCCATATCACCTCCACCATCACATCCCCTGACCCATACCACGGACTGGGAATGGAAGGAATGTAAAGGATAACTAAGGAAGATCTCTTTAAGTCTGTATATACTACTGTAGACATCGCACGACAACCACTACGAGACATTACAAAACAACTCGACCCCCGCAGCATATTCGTGGCCGTGAAGGGCAAACAAACCACACCCTACGAGAGAGAGAGAGAGAGAGAGAGAGAGAGAGAGAGAGAGAGAGAGAGAGAGAGAGAGAGAGAGAGAGAGAGAGAGAGAGAGAGAGAGAGCGAGAGCGAGAGCGAGAGCGAGAGCGAGAGCGAGAGCGAGAGCGAGAGCGAGAGAGGAGAGCGAGAGAGAGAGAGAGAGAGAGAGAGAGAGAGAGAGAGAGAGAGAGAAAGAAGAGGAAGGAGCTTACATTCTCTCAAACAATCCGTCATACACACACACACACACACACACACACACACACACACACACACACACACACACACACACACACACACACACGATGCATTAGAAGCAATAAAAGCCGTCCACGATGCTCCTCAATTTTCACCCCCATCTCAACCTAACCTAACCTAACCTAATCTAACCATCCCAAACTAACCTAACCTAACCTAACCTAACCTAACCATCCCAACCTAATATAACCTAACCATCCTAACCTAATATAACCTAACCATCCCAACCTAACCTCCCCCTTCCTAACCATCACTATCACCTTCCTACACTGTACTCCACCACCACAGAAAGACATCGCCTCGCACACTAAACACCGATCTACGAGCATATATATATCTTTTCTCACGCTGAACTTTCATGCATTTCCTCTTATGGAAAAAAAACACATAGCCAGTGTCAATAAGGGGTATTTGAGACGCCTTCCATCCACCTTCACACCTTTATCGCGCTGCTCTGGCCATTATGGAAAATAGGAAAAGAAAAGTAATGTATATGCAAAGCTGGTGGCGGTGTTCCCAGCCACCGACACTGTACATGGAATAACGGGCGTAACATTCTGACCTTTCCCCCATTAGCACAGAGAGAGAGAGAGAGAGAGAGAGAGAGAGAGAGAGAGAGAGAGAGAGAGAGAGAGAGAGAGAGAGAGAGAGAGAGAGAGAGAGAGAGAGAGAGAGAGAGAGAGAGAGAGAGATCAGTATCTCACGTAAGTTATCTGTAATCCTGTGCGTCTTATGATTGTGTGTATTCATACTTGGTTTTGTGTGTGTGTGTGTGTGTGTGTGTGTGTGTGTGTGTGTGTCGTGGGTGTGTGTGTGTGTGTGTGTGTGTGTGTCGTGGGTGAGGTGTAGGCGACGGAACACTAATACTTTAACAATAACATGTTTTTTTCGATCTTTTACTCTTGATGCCAAATGTCGAGACACCCACAAAGTTCTTAACAATGGCTTGCATGCGGCTGTAGTGACCTTTGATCTTTATATGTTTCTATTTCAATTTTATGCTCATAGAGATGGTAGGATTATATTATCTTTCTCTCTCTCTCTCTCTCTCTCTCTCTCTCTCTCTCTCTCTCTCTCTCTCTCTCTCTCTCTCTCTCTCTCTCTCTCTCTCTCTCTCTCCGTATATATATCCTGGACTCGTCGCCATCGCCTTGAGCCCCACCACCACCACAACCACACTTTTCCCACCACACCCCCTCGAGAGCTGCAGGCAATGGCTTGTGGTGAGGGCCAAACCAACAGTACTCCCTCCTCCCTCCCTACCAGATGTACGTAATTGATATACTCGCATACAACCAGCAACTACACCCCCTACGCCCTCTGCACCACCCGGTAAATAGGGGTGATGGGGTGCATGAACAAAGGTACAAGTGTTGATATGATTTTTGTTTTGTTTTTAGTAGAGGTTATTAACGTGTGTGTGTGTGTGTGTGTGTGTGTGTGTGTGTGTGTGTGTGTGTGTGTGTGTGTGTGTGTGTGTGTGTGTGTGTGTGTTTGTTTATATGTTAGTTTACTGGTGAATCCAAGCAACGTTATAAGTCATGGTGAAGTAGAGAGAAAAAAAAATCTCTCTCTCTCTCTCTCTCTCTCTCTCTCTCTCTCTCTCTCTCTCTCTCTCTCTCTCTCTCTCTCTCTCTCTCTCTCTCTCTCTCTCTCTCTCTCACTCCCTCCCTCTCTTTCTCTCTCAGCTGATCGGCGGGACAAATCAATAAGCCTG
>JAPQNM010000045.1:1205426-1220426 GCA_029783475.1 Metacarcinus magister | reverse complement strand
AGATGCAACACGCACGGAGGCATTCTGGTCCATGTTGAAAGTATTTTTGTTACTGTTCTTAAGGAGATACTTTATTCAATTATCTACTGTCTTTTTTAGAAATATGTGAATAATGCTAAGCACGAATGTATGATGATCACGCTTGTAAAATAATATTTTGGCTGAGCATCCTAAGCGAGAAAACATAAACAGTACACCAACCATTCCAGCTCTGCGTCATACCCAGGCGACCAGCGGCAAAGGTATCTCCAGGAGCATCCACAACGGCCCTCCCGAGGCACCCACACCCATACCTCTCTGAGCCCCATCACTCCCATTCCCTCCACAGGGTTCGTGCCTTCTCCTCCTCCTCTGCCTACCCTCCCTGCCTGCACGCTCGGCTTCATCCGCAGTGCTTGTTCGTGTGTTCCGTCTCCCCGCCATCCGCACTCCACGCCCTCTCTCTCCTCCAGTGCTTCGCCGTGAGGAGTGCACTTTTATGTCTCTCACACTCCCTCATGACACACTGTGCCTTTTCCCCCAGTGTATATGCACCACACACACACACACACACACACACACACACACACACACACACACACGTGCGCTACCATGATTGTACACCTGAGCCTACCTGGTCGTCTTTGTTGCCTGTGTTCGCCCGCTTCCCTCCAGGTAGCACGGAGGGACGGTGATACATTATCGGCACCTATAAGACTTCCGACCTCTCCTTGGCTCACCCTCGCTCCGCAGCACACGACCTCCCCCGCCCCCCGCCGCCCCTCCGTTACTGTGTCCACCATTAGTATTCATATTGGATGTTGTCTTGGGTGCCACCTTCAATGCGCCGAACTAAAAGCTGGGCGCCTACCTACAAGATTTTTAGGAAATTCACAATTCCGTCAAAACGAACTACAACTTCATAAAACTTCACCAATATAGCCTCCTACCGAAATTATTAACTCCATTAATTCTTTAAGAAGTCAGGAAAACATTACAAATATTAGCGGCGGGTGCGGAGGTACTGTACTTGCGCCCTATTGAGTGCCACAGGTTTAATGTTTTATAATTTTCTACTGGAAATGACGCGTAGCAGAACTCCAGTTTACTGAAGCTCAAGATAAATGTTCCATGTTATCGCTGATGTGTTCGTGCCACCTAGGGCAAGAGCCTCACGCAGGTGCTGCTCCACTCCGCCCCGCCCTGGCTCTCTGAAAGGACTGGCGGTGTGTTAAATTGAATAAACGAATCCCTTTGTCCGACCTTCTCTTCATCTCGTTATTATAGAGCTGTTGAGTCACTTACTATAATGTAACGAGCGACATAGCCACCTGCTCACCCATACTTATTTCTACCAAGCCTTCCGCCCCTTCCAGCTATCAGGTGGTACACAATGCTGCACTTGGGGTGAAGGCGACAGTCAACACACATATCCGCGCATCAAGATGGTAGAATTCCTTTCATCTCTCACAAATCACTCTGACCGCCCCGTGAGTCCTTCAGTCAACCTTTTCTTCTCCCAACCATTAAGGAGGGACTTCATGCCATACAGAACATATAAAACAAAACTGCACAATAATTCCTACAAACCGACAAACTATATTGGGAGGTTATTTTGCTTTCCCACGCACACAAGTACTTGGAGTTCCACGACAGTCACTTATAATATTTAGCAAACACGTACATATTTACGTTCCTACATCCATAATATCCAACACACACAATAAGGAAGAAATTATGGCTGAAACAACACCATTATCATAATTACACTGCAAGGCAGCAGCGGTCACGGATGTTGTGACTCAGTAAAAACACCTGCTATGGACGACCGTCTTGCAGGCAGGCAGGCAGGCAGGCAGGCAGGCAGGCAGGCAGGCAGGCAGGCAGGCAGGCAGGCAGGCAGGCAGGCACTAAGGCTCAGTGTGGGCCTTAATAAAGACCTGGTGGTAAAGTTTTACGATTTAACTTGTGAAACTCATCTTCATTCACGTTGCATCCGTGTGCTCGGAAAAAGGGATGCAAGGGGAGGTAAGAACCATCTAGAACGTGTTTTATTATTTCATCGACCACGTCCATTGTAGTGCATCTGGCCTGGAGGCAAAGGTGGAGCTGACATGTGGAGGCTCTCCCCGGAATGAATGGAGGAGAGGGGAAGGGAAAACGGAAGGACATAGGAAAGGGTTCCTCCCCGTGACACCGCCCGCCTGCTTGCCTGTCTCGCTGAGTCACCGCACCAGGCGTGGCTGTCTGGCCACCTGGGAGCCAGACTTCGATCAGCTGCTGCGGGTTCCTCCACCTCACGACTCTGGCTCAGACAACAAAAGCTTTTGTAAACATTTGGCGGATATTGGTGGTGTTGGGTGACTGAACTGATAGCGAAGCGATATGACGAAAAGAAAAGAAAATATTAAGTAACTCATGAGACTAAATGAGACAATGAGTGAGTGAATGAATCAGAAAGAGAGAACGACTAGATGAACTCTGTTAATGGCCGTCCGAGGCACGGTTATACTTTTTGACGGTGAAGTGGTCTTCTAATGCATACATTATCAGAAATTCTGGTGCTCCTTCCCTACAGGGACAACGAAAGAAAAAAATAGAGACGTTCACTTAACCAGCCAAGCCAACTGCGAATTCAAAGTTGTCTCCAGAGTCGCGATGAAAGGTAATATATTGTCAGTGTGAAGATGAAGAGTTGCGAGAGTCACCCGGAGAGGGAAAAGTTGATGAGACGAATTGGTTACGTCTCTTTCAATAATGTAGTGCGAGAACAGACGCCCACACGCTGATACGTAATTCATACGAGTGCAAGGAACGGCGGAGGAAGCTTCTGCAGAAGGTCAACATAATCTCTCTCTCTCTCTCTCTCTCTCTCTCTCTCTCTCTCTCTCTCTCTCTCTCTCTCTCTCTCTCTCTCTCTCTCTCTCTCTCTCTCTCTCTCTCTCTCTCTTTCTCTCTTCATAATTTAACGCAGGTCGAACAAAAATAGACATCCTGTTCCAGCTGTGCGCCTGAAACACTGTTGCCGTGCTTGAGAAACATCAGACTCTCTGGATATGGAAACACGAGAATAAGGTTGAAATGACGCATCATATGGTGAGCAGCAGTGATTGAGTCATTGCCTAACACCAACAAAATTCTCGGAACAAGAGCCGTCCCCAAAAAAAGCACTGCAAAAACAAGGAGAAAGGAAGACCTCCTTGACGGCTTTCATTCAAGGCTTTATCGACTAAACTAACTATGTTCCATGGAGAAAGTGGAATTATACATGCGCCATGACTGACTGAATTTTGGGACAGTATCGCCTTCTACGCCTCAATATCCTCAGACTTTGCACAACCTTCATCTAATCCCCAACTGGATCCACACACCTCCCACCACCATAACCCGAAGGAGGCCAGGCTGTGGAGGTGAGGCGCATCTCAGCCATTACATTAGGGACTCAACATGCAATCTTCATTCTCGTTGGTGCTTCTGATTTCGTAAAGACTGCTTACTGAGTCTGCTAAGTGGTATCTTACTCGCATCCCCCTTTTTGTGGTTCAGTTACACAAAACTTGCAACACACTCTCGTAAACATTCTACTCACGTCACCAATGCAAGATTTAACCAGAATTTTGATCATCTAATTCGACGTCTTTCACCACCTCACTCTTTTCAACAAATTAATAGAGACTTTAAAGAGGAGCATCACCTCACCTCCTAAACTTAATTGATTTTGGCTCTCTCTCTCTCTCTCTCTCTCTCTCTCTCTCTCTCTCTCTCTCTCTCTCTCTCTCTCTCTCTCTCTCTCTCTCTCTCTCTCTCTCTCTCTCTCTCTCTCGTCCTTGTGGTCCGCAGAAGAGGGCGTTTCCCCTCATATCTATTCACTTTCTCGCTTGCCTTGTGAAAATAAAAAGGAAGTTAAGGGCAACGGCGGGAACTTAGAAATTTCGCCGCGTCCCAGGAAGACCCCAAAGCTGCTAGGACCTCACCAAGCCCCTTCAACGTTCTGAGGCCACATAACTTAATAGGACTCCATTAGGACCTCCAAGCTTACTAGAGGACCACCAAAACCACAGACCAACAATCACCAGGCTAGGAACACAATGTTAGTAGGACCCCACCAAGACCCCCAAACTTAACAGTATCCCAGTAAGAACCCACCACCTCCAAGGGCGCTTCCTCCCACCATGACTTGGGTAGAATTAACATCGAGAAATATAATGATTTCATCGAATTTGTTTCATCACCTCCCTTCAGACTCTGTTGTCCCTTGTAATGCCATCGTGTTTCTCCATTGAAAGTATTTGGTTTGCGCTGCGGAATAAAACTTCATTATTATCGTTATTATTATTGTCATCACCGTTAACACTATTTCAGTAAAACTTGAGTATTTTTTTTCTCGCTGTGAAATAAAATGTTTTTCATTCTTTCTTTCTGTTTTCTGTTGATGTTCTTGTATCATATATTCTTGCTGCTATCGACATCACATTTCCTCCCTCCCACCTTCGTTTCTCTCTCTCTCTCTCTCTCTCTCTCTCTCTCTCTCTCTCTCTCTCTCTCTCTCTCTCTCTCTCTCTCTCTCTCTCTCTCTCTCTCTCCAGCCTCCATCCTTTTTGCCTTTAACAAACCAATGGGGTCAGGAAATGTTGTCAATTCCTTCTATTAGCCATAAAATGTAATCTTCAAATAACTTCAACAATGTGACATTTTATTGGATTATGAAGAGCACCAGCGGACCGTAGTGCGTGGTAGTGATGGGAAGGAGAGGGGAGAAGCGGTAGAAGGCCTGCAGGTGAATGCGTGTCGGTGGAGAGGCTGTGGCAGGTAAAGACTGAGTGGGAGGGAGAAAGGTGATAAGAGTGGGTGGAGTTGCTGTATGGAAGACAAAATTATCAGGAAGAAAGGAAGAATAATATCAAAGAGAGACTGAAACATTTCAGCGTTGATTCACGTAAAAAATTGATATTATGTTGATAAAGTTCTCAGGGGGAGGGGGAGGAGGAGGAGGAGAAGGAGGAGAAGGAGGAGGAGGAGTTGATAATGATCGTTGTCTTACAATGTGTATTTAGAGGAGAAAAAAAACCTAGTGGCACAGGTAGGAGGGAAAAAATGGAGGTGAGGTGAGGAGAGGAGGAGGAGGAGGAGGAGGAGGAGGAGGAGGAGGAGGTAAGGGAGTCTTAAGAAACCTTACACGGGTCAGGCGTCAACATTTTTTTACTCACCCTACGTCGCAGGAACAAACAAAAACACTAACTCTGACGTCTCTCTTGCGTCTCCCTGCTCGCCCTGCCTTTTCCTTACCCTCCCCCCCGCCCCCGCCCTCCCTTAGGCTTGGCTGCAACCACACAAGTTCGTTCAAAACAAATAACGCGTCATTATTCTCACCGGCCTGCGTCACAATGTTCGTGTTTCCTTACGCTTACAAGCATAGGCAGAAAGCAAGTTGTGTCCAAAGGATGAGAAGAGAAAAATAAAGAAGGAAAAGAAGCCACTGACGTCACTCCGATGCAGGACACTGACGTCAGCAGATGGTGGAAGATATGACTACACAATGTGGAGGGTTGAAAGCGAGCGGCATTGTTATTGCCAAGGAGTGTGATGGTGTAATAATGATACCAATCACTTCAGACAACTGGTTTAGATGCCTGCAGAAAGAAAGGTGATGCACTGTGCACCGCTATGTCGTCCCCTTCTTGAAGAAATGATAAGGTGGGTGGATAGATACTTGGGATAAGAGTAGGCCAAGACAATGGCGGAATACAGAGCGAGAAAGTGGATAAAACAGCTGAGAAGAGAAGAAAACAGATATCTCACCGCAACGTAGAAAACAAATGCATATGTATGAGAATATTAGGAAAGGCGTTCGTACCGCAGTAAATCAATCACGTTGGGACGCAATAATGACGATGAAAATAATGATGATGAGGATGGGATTGTGACTCCTGATCATAATGAGAACCACTCCACCTGCGAGTCACAATGGAGGCGAGTTAGAGTTTGGCAGGAGTCCCATCCTACTCCCTGTCACTCTGCGTTTTCCCAAGAAGCCTCAAACATCCCACGACTATTTGGCTTCATGATGACTTTATGACCCCATTGATCCCATGAGTTCACTGATTGGACTGATGTGGCGGGCAGTGGGTGTGTTGCGGGAGTGGGTGTGTTGGGGGAGGGTGTGTGTTGGGGGAGGGTGTGTGTTGGGGGAGGGTGTGTGTTGGGGGAGTGGGTGTGTTGGGGGAGTGGGTGTGTGTTGGGGGAGGGTGTGTGTTGGGGGAGGGTGTGTGTTGGGGGAGGGTGTGTGTGGTGTGTTGGGGGAGTGGGTGTGTTGGGGGAGTGGTGTGTGTTGGGGGAGTGGGTGTGTTGGGGGAGTGGGTGTGTTGGGGGAGGGTGTGTGTTGGGGGAGTGGGTGTGTTGGGGGAGTGGGTGTGTTGGGGGAGTGGGTGTGTTGGGGGAGGGTGTGTGTTGGGGGAGGGTGTGCGTTGGGGGAGTGGGTGTGTTGGGGGAAGGGGATGACCAGTATCCATCCTCTTCCTCCACTCTTTCTATTCGTCTTTCATGGTCTGCTATTATCATTCTCTCTGCTATTATTTATTTTTTTTCTTTCTGTCTCTCTCTCTCTCTCTCTCTCTCTCTCTCTCTCTCTCGTTTCTTCTTGTCCTCCTGAGCTCCCTTTCTCCTTCATCCCCTTAGTCTTTTTATGTCTCTTCCTCCTTTTCTTTTATTCATACTCAACTTTTCTTGTTCCTTCTCCTCCTTTTATTGCTCCCACTTCTATTCTTATTTTTTCTGGTTCTCTCTCCAACTTTGAATTCTTTTATTTTTTTATATTTTTTTTTATATAATATCTTTGTTTTCTTGTGTCCCTCTCTCTCCCTCCGTCCTCCCAATGTTTATCTGTTTTCAGCTTTTTTTTCTTTTTCCTATTCTATCCTTCCCTTTATGTTCCTCTTCCTCTCCCTCCGCGTGTTTCATATCGGCAGGATGGATGGAGGGAGAGACGAACATCCGGGTGATAAGGCGAGGAGGAGTTTTCGGCTGATTGTGAAGAGGAAATTACCAGTTGATTATTCATATTCATTATCTATAACCTTGTTTCTTGATTATTCTCAATTAGTCGAGTGTGTATCTATCAAGTCCGCACCTGCTGCCAGCCGCAATACAGGTAAGGTTCAAGGATGCCGGAAGGAGGAACACTAGAGTCTGTTGAACCCGATGCCCGCAGCAGTGGAGCCTAACCCAGCTTTGTAATAGCCTTGCTGATTGGCCGATGAATAGGAAGAGCGTTCGAGTGGCTCATATGTATTATTTTTTTTCTCCCTAGGTATTACAAAACTGCAACTGTATAAGATATGGTAAACTAATGATCAACAACGATATTTTAGTCCAAATAAGTGATTAGCAATAACAAAAGCATCCGAGGAAAAAAAAAAAAAATCCCGAAGGTTTGGACACGTTTAAGCGTGATTAATGTTCTCACTCGCTCAGGTGTATGACAGACGTAACATGTATTTCTTTCCTTACTTAATGAGTGGTGTGAGTTGTCAACGGTGGGAAGGAGGAACAACACCCAGGGATCTATCTCTCTCTCTCTCTCTCTCTCTCTCTCTCTCTCTCTCTCTCTCTCTCTCTCTCTCTCTCTCTCTCTCTCTCTCTCTCTCTCTCTCCATAACGTTAATGAGCCCCACAGTGCCGTCACCTCGTCGCACAGTGTCACTGGTCGTCAAAATACACAATTACACTCATTATCGCCATTTCTCGACCTCATTACCATATCAATGTCAGCATCAAGTAAACAAATGTCACCGTAACATTATTATCTTCACTACCCTCGTCACCACTATCACCATCAACACCACTATCTTCCTCCCTTTCTCTTCATGCAACATCATACCTTCCATACCAGCTTATCCTGTCGGTATCCGGTTATTTCGCCCACATGCCATTTCGCACACACTATGGAGTAATTTCGCCCAAGATTATTAGTGGTTCATTTACCTCTCGCTTGTATACTGCACGTTCAATTGGGATTTTGTGTGAGCGAAATGACCGTAAACCATCCTGTCTATCAAAAGTCTTAAACAATCAAATATCAGCGCTGGAAAATAATAATTTTTGATCTCCTAGTGCACTCACGGTCGTCCTTCAAGAAATGGTCCATTAGAAGCAAAGAAACAATGAAGCAGAACCCTCTAGGTACTGCAGCATTTTGGGCTCACCTAGGCGAGGCCGATTGTGCGGTCTAACGGCGTTCGTCGCACCATTGGGAACACTCAAGTAATGAAAGGCAGGTGTGCATGCATACAAAACAGTAAACAAGAGAGGAGGTGACCCATTCCCTCTTGAAGCAGTTCGTGTATGGAAAGGGTGATGGGGAAGTGTCATGCCAAGCCGATGCTAACAAGAAGGATGACACCAAGTAATGACTGGGATTTATGTGCTACGTGTATAAACAATCTAATCAGAGACGACACAAACATATACCAAACTTATACTTAATTAACACCTAAAAGCAGCCACCTCACGCACGATGCAACAAAGGTGATACAGGTGAGTAAGTGAGCAGGTCAGGAGTCGTAGTACAACAAAAAACTCGTTAGATGAATTAAATGTAACGAAAGAATTGGGAAGAAATTGGTTCACAAAAAAGAGTAATAAATGCGAATACGAATACGATAGAAAACTAAGATATGTGGTTACTTTTCTACTTCCCATCGCGTCAGGTGCGTTACAGAACACTGAGCACAATGGACTCCATTACAGTTTAGTTTTCTAGTTGACCGGCAACATAGTCTCTTTCTAAGTCAGTTTGTATCGTAACAAAATAAACTTCACACACTTACACTCTAATTATTTAATGTTCTCTAATGGTAAGTCAAACTGTCATATAAACACTGGCAGAGGTGTAGTGATACCAAACCTTAGTGAAAAAATAAAATACATGTCAGCCCCGACCAGGCATCTACACCACTTCAGATCACACATGACCTACATTTCCCCGTGAAGTCAACAGCTTCACCCAGTCTCGTCTGGCCTACAGTAAATACAGCTACGGCCTACAGTGGCAGTAAGAGTCAAAAGCACCACCCACCACCGGAAGGTTTAGCCACAAAACACGGTAACCAACTTCACTGACCTCCTCCTCATTTTGACGGGCTGCACCAGACACAACATGTCAGAGGGGCAGGCTGGACACTCAGATCAAGGCCTCTGAAAACGTGACCATGCATGATTAGCGTGCGTGCATGTGGCGCTGCAGCAAGGCAGTGTATCACCAACAGGGGCGGAAGAGTTTGCCAGACTAGTGTAAACATAGTTCATGCAGAATGTAAGCAAATCATAGTGTTTAGGTAATGTGCGTGTTGTGTTATATTACCTTAACGCCCTCCCTGTTTCTCCTGGGTCCTGGAGAAACGAGGGAGGTCGATGTTTGTGGCATCACGTTGCACGACACTCATTCCCGGCGTGTCTTCGGCCTTCACGTTCACTTTCAAGGTCGTCAGTTCAGTTGTTCACGCTCGCATTACACGTGCAGTGATAGTATTGACACGGGTGGGGTCGTGCCCGGCACCTGGGTGGAGGTGCACACCTTCCCGGTGCAGGTGGAGCTCACGTACCACACGGTAATAACCTCAGCCTTGCAGAGAGAGCTTCATCAACACACCAATGACCCAGCGGTGTTTACCTCACGTGGTTAACAAAACATCCAGTAGCAATTCTTAAACTCTGGTATAATGAATGAATGGAAAGTAAAATTCGATGACTAATTTAGAGTAAAATGAGACTCTGACATCAATATTTTGGTTGTAATATTTCACCTCAAGCTATCCCCTGCAACTGCCGGTTATCATCACCGCACACTGCCACAAGCAACCTCACTCACTGACGTCCAGCACTACACTGACACCAGTCATCGGAATCCCGGTTACCGCTGCGGCGCTGCCTGCCGTGTTCCAGAATGGGTCGCAGTCTGGCCTCAGGCTGCCAGACGCCACCACTAAAACAAAAATTTACGCACGTGTCACGTGGACTAGCGATATATTCACCATCACAACTTATAATTCTGAGGAAGCAGGAACGTTATTTCTAACAAATGAAGGGAAAGTGACCAGCGGTAGGAGAGAGGAGGGCGCCCTTATAATCTGAATGGAGCCGGATAGTTGCCCAACACTATTATAACCGGTGCCGTGTTATTGGCTGGATCAGCTCCGTACTGGTAACACACATTATCCCTCCACGTCAGTTCCTTGGCCGTATTTCCCGTTGGCTCACCAATGTCTCACCGGGACACCCTAATTGACTCCCTCACGGCCCTTCCCTAACTCTATACCTGTCATTCGTCGATACTCTTTCAGCTGCGCCTAAAAAAAAATCATTACAAGCGTCCTAATGAGTCGTTGCGGGACAGTTGGCGCGTTCGTTCTACATTCATGTTTTTTTTTTGTATTGCAGGTTATTTTCCTTGATTTGGTAAAAGTGAAGTGCAACTGCTCCTTGAGCTCCGTCCATTACGCCCCCACCCCCTAATACAGGCTTTACAATATCTTTTTCTTATGAACTTTCTTTCCGCACACTTTATCATTTCTTATGTCAAATAATATTGCTGACGGAAGGCAAAACTTGCTGTAAAATATCCAGAGTGTGATGTAATTATAAACATCATGAAACTAAGCTTTAATGTACTACTTCTTTGTACAGTACCAGCGATGATGTTCAATGGCGGAAAGACAACTTAAGGTCACGATAAAACTACTATGAGGGGACCATGACACTCATGCCTTTCAAGTGCCTTCAGCCCCCAGCCCTCATTTCACAGCCCAGTGCACCTTGGTCCTACATCTGCTTCCTCCCTTGTAACGCGTGAGGCGGCGCCCCTCGCTTCCCTCATCCTTCGTTTTTCTTACAAGTTAGACATGTATTATGTCCCGCAGCCAAAGCCTCAACAAGCACATCGGTGGCCTCAGCTCGAGGCTTAAAGCACGTCGCTCTTCCGCATGTTTTATACTCAAATACATCCCTTGTGTCTCCAGCGCTGCACTGTTGATTGTTACTCCCGTGCATGTCCCGCTAATACGGCAGCCGCTACGTCACATACAGACCACCAGCAGCACACAGCTGCATCTTATCGCCTGTAAACATCCACCTTCCTTAATACTCTCGTCACGTTGCAGTAATCTGCAGTAATTTACCTGTACCGGTCTTGGTGATCATCAGTGTTGTGTGTGTGTGTGTGCGTGTGTGCGTGAGGTTTGCTGCATATACCATAGCCTAAAATTTAAGTACGTAAGTGCTACTTATTCTATACTGCCATGAACGTACATTGTACATGAAGTAAAAAAAAAAAATATATATATATATTCATATGTATCCATACACATATTCTATGTCAATTCACTGTGTCAGCAACAGTGGATATCAGGACATTTATTTTTTCAAGGTATGTTTTGCAGCCTTCGACCTTCAATGAATGTGAAATATAAAAAGAGTGAACATGAAAAGAATCAGCGTAACAATGCAAACACCTGAGTCCCTACATGAAGAACAACAGGTGAGACACACATTCCTTATCTTGAGGCATCACAACCTCCATGTTCAACGCAAAAACACTACTAATTACCACCGAGTGTAGGGGCGTGCACGGCCTGTTGGGAACAAGCACATGAAGGCCCACACTTCACTCAATCATTTACCTCACAAATATCGAGGATGAAGACGTGTAGGATAGATACGAGATTGCAGCGTAATTGTAACAGCGAAGATGTCAGGATGCGGCCCAGGAAGGCGGGTTGGAAAGGTCATGGGCGTGGGTGTGATGGGAGAGGAAGAGAGGGAGTGTGAGAGGTCATGTATGTGTGTGTGTGTGTGTGTGTGTGTGTGTGTGTGTGTGTGTGTGTGTGTGTGTGTGTGTGTGTGTGTGTGTGTGTGTGTGTGTGTGTGTGTGTGTGTGTGAGTGTGTGTGAAGGACACGCCCACCACAGGTCGCCGCTCTCCAGGCTGCGGCTCTTGGCTGCGGCTGTCTTGGCGGAGGATCAAAATCTCGGCAATAAACATCCTTTGCGACAACACTGGCAGCAGCAGCACCACCAGAAACACTAGTAGTAGGAGGAGGAGGAGGAGGAGGAGGAAGAGGAAGAGGAAGAGGAAGAGGAAGAGGAAGAGGAAGAGGAAGAGGAAGAGGAAGAGGAAGAGGAGGAGGTGAAGGAGGAGGTGAAGGAGGAGGAAGAGGAGGAGGAGGAGGAGGAGGAGGAGGAGGAGGAGGAAGAGGTGAAGGAGGAGGTGAAGGAGGAGGAACAGGAGGAGGAGGAGGAGGAGGAGGAGGAGGAGGAGGAGGAGGAGGAGGAGGAGGAAGAGGAGGAGGAGGAGGAGGAAGAGGAGGAGGAGGAGGAAGAGGAGGAGGAGGAGGAAGAAGAGAAGGAGGAGGAGGAGGAGGAGGAGGAGGAGGAGGAGGAGAGGCGGAGGTTTACTTAAGTGACCTAGTTTCTCTATCCGAACTTATGTATTTACTTGTAATAAGTCTCTCTCTCTCTCTCTCTCTCTCTCTCTCTCTCTCTCTCTCTCTCTCTCTCTCTCTCTCTCTCTCTCTCTCATTAGGTTTCTCCCTCCTTCCTTTAACCGGTAGCACTTCTAGCTATTACTTTTTCTTCTTCAGTCCCTGTGCGTCACCCTTTCTACCTTTTCTTTTCGTTCTTGTTCGGACAATTGATTTTTCTATAATGTGAAATTCATAATGGCAGAAACTTTATACTGGAATTGCAACAAGAACAGAAAGGAGAATTCATATCCGAGGCGAGCCAACCCAAACCAAACCAAACCAGACCAGACCAGTTTAGTCTAATCCCTTTTTCTTCAATCACTAAAACTTGTCCCCTTCACACTGCCACAAACAACGATCTTCAGACCCTTTCAGAGCCTCGACCTCTTTACCGATTTCTATATTCTATGCCTCACCAAACCTGCCCTTCCACACGTTTATAAACCAGGAGTGACCCTTTAAATCGTTACCCAAGCCCACCCTCCCGCCCCTTCATCCACCTGTTCACCTTCACCTGCACCGCTTGGACGCTCTACACGCGAAAAGAATAAACACAGTCGACGGGATTTCCACCGACTCAGACGCCACAATCGAGTGTCTTGGCGGCCGAGATGATGCGTCACATGGCACGCTAGGGAGGTCTTTTCCAGAGTTCTTCCTTCCCTCTTCTTCCTCCTCCTCCCCCTCCTTCTCCTTCTTCTCCTCTTGCTCCTATCTTCTCTTTCGTCCTCTTTAATTTTCCTTTCCTCTTCCTCTTCCTCCTAACAAAAAATATTCCTAAATTGTGAAGTTAATCATAGGAAAAAAGACTCATATGATAAAATGTTTTTGGATTATCAAAGAAAGACTAAGAACGAATTGATAGAAGTTTAAAAAGCTTTTAGAGGATGTGACAACCAAAACGTAAACAACTTTAGTTAATGAATGTCCGACCCAAAGTTACCAGAAATAATGAATATAAATATGATGATCGGTAAGGGGTGAACATCAAATTAAGTTAAACACCTTTTCTTCAAATTGCGTTGTGAATATTATTGGAACAGTTTTCCCGCCCCAGGTTGTGGATAGGAATATGATGAATACCTTTAAAAACAGACTAAAAACAGACCTTGAAACCAATCCACAACTCCCCTTTTTCACACCCACATAGATATACCAGGTACTACTCTGGCAGCTGTAAATATTATCCTATAAAAAAGATTAGTGTCTCTCCTTCCCCCCTTTCTCTCTCTCTCTCTCTCTCTCTCTCTCTCTCTCTCTCTCTCTCTCTCTCTCTCTCTCTCTCTCTCTCTCTCTCTCTCTCTCTCTCTCTCTCTCTCTTATTTCCACTAGTTTTCTTATTTGCTCATTAGATAGTGTAGTTCCGAAACCTTAAACATCCTCGTTTGGACAAACATTTCTGTTGCTTTTTTTTCTTTTTCTTTTGTATATTCTTCTTCTTCTTCTTTCTCTATTTTCTTTCCTCCTCCTTCTCCTCCTCCTCCTCCTCCTCCTTCTCCTCCTCCTCCTCCTCCTCCTCTCCTCCTCTTCCTCCTCCTCCTCTTCCTCCTCCTCTTTCTCCTCCTCTTCTTCCTCCTCTTCATTCTGTTCAATACCCGTGCGCCCTCTTCCTCTTGTTTCTGCACTTCCACTCCAGATTTACCTACACAGATTGAAGTGTTTAAAATAAATTTGTGGGACATTAAATTTTGTTTCTTTCTACACGTAAACCTATTATTATGTTTTAACAGTGTATCGCGTGGAGAGCTTTTTTCAAACGATGAAAATATTTTGTCTGTTTTCCTTCCTATGCTTCATCACTGTCTTGTTCTTTCTCACGTTTTATTATCTTTTTTTCTTCACTCAACTATGCATATCCTCTGTAATCCTCTTAAGTTCTTTACTCTCTTGTTTTATTCAATTTATCATCATTCTTTCTTTTCCATTTGTTTCTTTCTGCCACGAAGCAGTGCACGCCACCCCACCCTTCTCCCTCACCTGTCGTGCCTCGCCACTCACCTGTACTTCGACCTCACTCAGACTGCGTCATCACCGGGATAAGTCACTCACCTGGAAAGATAAAACACACCATTAATAAGGTGACTTAAAACACCCCTTGATGAACTCGCTCACAGTAAGCTAATCAATGAGCAGCGACACTTATTACCGATGCAAAGTGTAGCACCCACATTGTACATCCAAGTCTATCATGGTATTGAGGGCAAAGAGTGCTACAACATCGCTATCTAGGTTGCAATGAGCGCAAACTTCACGAGAAAATTTTGCTGAAAAGCAATTTCAAACACGATGTAGGTCAGCGTTACGCGCGGCTGGAGGAGGGCTGGTGATGGTGGCGGGTGTTGAAGCAGTGCGGCTGTATCCGTTTCCTCGCTCCTGAACGTTATGACACCAAAGGACGGGACATTATGAGCCTCACCTGACAAACATACGTTGGAGTGAGCATGTAGGCTGCACGGCTTTACTTCCTCGGCGCGGAAACATAATATAAAGCTTAGGAACTTATGTAT
>JAPQNM010000045.1:1195426-1200426 GCA_029783475.1 Metacarcinus magister | reverse complement strand
TCATATTTTTTGGCATGCGATATATAATACTACATATTAGTGAACGTGATAAGAAATTTCGAAATGTTGAGGCACCGCGGATGTCGTGCACAAATAGTTAACAGTATCACAATTTAATCTTTTAAGAAGAAACTCGATAAGCACTTAGCATCCGTTCACCAAATTTAGTATTTCACTCCTGCGTACATAAACTTTTTTTTTAGCATAGATTACTCCTGTTTTCTCACGTTCCTATACAAATTCAATGATAGTTTTTCCATACTACATGGTATCACTTCCTCTTCCACCCAGCTTCGGCTGGAGGGAGGGGTAGGTGAAGAGGAGCCTTCCGCTTTGCTGTCCTTATGTCTCTATCAAGTAGATATTACAGTACTAGTGTAGCTAAACGGACGGCCTAGTTAGGTACAGTATAACTGTTGCTGTCTGTTCTTCCTTTGTATTCCTTTGTAATTTAAAATGGTATAATAAACCTTATATTTAGCATAATTTAGGCATTATTTTGTCACTTATTTAGCATAATTTTACTCAATCCAGCATTATTTTAGGTTGAGTCTAGCATAATTCTACAAAAGAGATCTGGTAACACTGAAATAAAGCTTCCTCGCCAAGTCCCTGTGTTGGTGGCGCCGCCTGGTCTAGTGCGGGACAACCCCTCTGGCGCCATGGAAGGAAACGGACGGAAATGAAGGCAACCGGTCGTGTGTTCTCTATGCACCCGCCTCACTCACCACGCAATTATGTAAGTTGTGCTTGTCAGAAAAGAAAAGCACGGAAAAGATGGACGACAACGACGAAGGTACAGATGGAGTTTTATATAAGAGTATTTCCATAAAGGCTTCCATTTGGTTGATGTATAATTGAAGATTTTTTTTTATCTAACACAAAAAAACACACAGGTGAAAACAAGTCATACAAATGTAAATTTTTCATCTTGCAATTTAGTGTGTGTGTGTGTGTGTGTGTGTGTGTGTGTGTGTGTGTGTGTGTGTGTGTGTGTGTGTGTGTGTGTGTGTGTGTGTGTGTGTGTGTGTATGTATGTGTGTGTGTGTGTGTGTGTGTGTGTGTGTGTGTGTGTGTGTGTGTGTGTGTGTGTGTGTGTGTGTGTGTGTGTGTGTGTGTGTGTGTGTGTGTGTGTGTGTGTGTTTAGGGGATAAAAGGACAGCTCTAAGGAACAACAAACACATGACCAGAGAGGCATCACTGCTGCTGGTGGTGGAGTGTTATGGTTCCCTCGAAACCTACACACTTAAAATAATGACCCAGTACTCCTACACTATTCCGCAGAAGAACTAGTTTTCTCAGCCTCCTACCGCTCTTCCTGCTCCAACATCCTCGACTCCTTCCCTTCCTCCGTCTTCTCCTTCAATCCTGATCCACCTCCTCATTCTGTTGTTAGTTCATATCTAATCTAAAACATATTTCCAAGAATCCTCTCTCACTTATTCATCTACATACCAACCCACCTGTGCCATTTTATTGCGAAATCTCCACTCCACGAAGCCAGCCACCCAGCCAGTCAGCCCCAAGTCAAGTAGTCTGCCACCCCTAAACCTGTTGTTCTCCAGCCTTACCATCCTACACCTCCATTCGACCCGCTAAGCAGCTAGTAAATTCACCTTATCGATCCCCATTTTCAGTCTTCCAAAACCACACTATATTTCCTCTTCCAGCCATCCGTCCAGCACCTCACTGTTTCTCTTCACCATTCTACATGTACAACCAGCCTTCACAATCCGTCCACCACTAATTTAGCCGCACAACCTCCTGTTTCACCTCCAGCCAGCCTTCATAACGGGACCGCCTACAGACCAACACCATTCCTCGGGCATTGCAGCACGTGCTTGTTCCTCCGCCAGTGTGGGGCAAGGTCGACTGGCTCCGTGATTGTCCCTTCACTTGGAGGCACGCGTGGTCGCCAGTATTGGAGTGTAGTGTGTTCTGTATCTTATGTTTGATTTACTTTACTCTCTGGACCGTTTGGTGTAAAGGATGGGCAAGGGTGGAAGAGGAGGAGGAGGAGGAGGAGGGGAGGAGGAGGAAGAGGAGGAGGATGACGACTACCTGGACATTTGATCGAAAAGTAAACGACCGAACAGACAAATTTGTTTTTCCTTTTAATACATATACAAAAATTTAGATGTAGGAATTTTTATCAACCTAACCTAACGAAATCTAATCCAACCTAACCTAACCTAACTTATCATTGAGATATATAAGGTGTATCCTAGAATAGATATTTCACCGAGTATCGGATATCTGGCCGAATGGACATATGATCTTTTAAATTTTGTTTGTTATTTTGGTTTAAAAAAAAAAATTCACTATGAAATTCAATGTTTTTATATACTTAAAGATTGTGGGCAATTGCTCTCAAGGAATCCATTCTAGGATACTCCTTATATTTCTCAATAATAGATTAGGTTTGGTTAAGTTAGGTTAGATTTCGTTTGGTTACGTTGATAAAAAATCCTCCATCTAAAATATGTATATGTATTAAAAGGAACAACAAATTTGTCAGTTACCTGTTAGGTCGTTTACTTTTGGGTCAAATGTCCATTCGGTCAGATATCCGTTCAGCCAAATGTCCGTTCGGTGAAATGTTTGTCGACCAAATGTCCGTCGGCCATCTGTCCTGGAACCGTAATTCTTGCCCTGTACATCAGCTTAGTCAGACCCAACTTGGAGTATGAGAGACGATTTTGGTCACTTCACCACACAAAGGACTTAACAAAATTAGTTGTTTAGCGTAGGCCCACTAAAAATATGTCATCATTATGTAACAAACCTTATGATGAGAAGTTGACATAACTCAACCTGTTCTCGTTCGAGACACGTCGTCTCCAAGATAAACTTATAGTGTGTTTCAAAATACTTAAAGGATTCATGAACATAAGATGTTTCAAATTGATGACACATCACGAACAAGGAGTAACTGGGTATAGTTAAGATGCATACAGATTCAACTAGACTGTACTAAATTCTACTTTATTATGACATCGTTAGGGAATGAACTAAACTCTCGCCTGCGATGGTGCAAACTAACAAAAAAGTAGTTCAAAAACAATTTGACCACCGTCTCTTCCAACAAGGTCTTCGATAAGCAATGGAACCCCACGCATTGCTGGTTGTTTTACTGCGTGTACTTCAGACTGCGTTTAGTTTTCGCTAAACTTCTATATTGTCTTCTCTTCAAGATTATTTTTTTCTGTTATAGGATAGAGACAGACCACCTATTTTGGAAATTAGGGTCTATGTGGATTGAATGTCTATGTAATTCTATGTAATATTCAATTCTCTCTCTGTCTCTGTCTCTGTCTCTGTCTCTCTCTCTCTCTCTCTCTCTCTCTCTCTCTCTCTCTCTCTCTCTCTCTCTCTCTCTCTCTCTCTCTCTCTCTCTCTCTCTCTCTCTCTCTCTCTCTCGCATGCATATCCGCTAGCCCACAAACCCACTCATTCTTATTTCCATCCACTCACTCCCTCAACACATAAAACACACACACACACACACACACACACACACACACACACACACACACACACACACACACACACACACACACACACACACACACACACCGGCAGAGTAGCATTCCTGCCTCATTACATCCTTCCACTACAGTATATCCACTTTAACGAGCGCGACGTGCAACCTTACACTACTGGCACGTACACGCGCACACACACACACACACACACACACACACACACACACACACACACACACACACACACGTTCCTACATCCCTTCCTCCACCAGCTCCATGACTCACGTTGGTCCCTCGGGCATCGTCACCCAAGAGAGAATGAGAGCAACTATCCCTCACTACCTCGAGCCTTCCCAGAGTGGACGAGGTGCGGCAGTAAAAGCGGCAGAAGGAAATGAAAGGTGCAGAGAGACGGAAGGAGGAGGTGCACTACAAAGTATCAGATAAATATAAAAAAAAACAAGAAATGAGAAAAATTATGGGAAAGAAACCAGTTATAAACATACAAAAGGAGTGACTGTACGTAGCTATTATATATGAAAGTTAAATAAACATAAAAAAAATGAGGAACACACATGAACACAAGGAACTAGAGAACAAACAAGTTATTTTCATTATCATTTCCCACGCGACTGGAAATCAATTAAAGGCTTGTTGGACATCCCAGCAGTGGCTTCCAAACGTGTTGTCTGCTACACTGCAACAGCCCACACGCCGGTCCCACAGTGCATTCATAACACATAAACAGTCGTTGATACCAAGTTGTACAGTCTGACTATGGCCAACATTCATGCCATTACCAGGACAGTGACGGATGGAGGCTGAAGGAAAAGAGTAAAGGGAATGGAGGAGTGAGGTAAGGAGAAATAAAGTGGATGAAGTAAGACGAGAAGGAAGTAGGAAAAAGGGAATAGAGGAGGGAGAAAAGGAATGGAAGAATAAGCTACGGGTGCAGAGCCGGGAGATGGATGGAGACAGTGTGGGAGAGAGAGAGAGAGTGGCTGGGAAAAGGATGAGGGGACGGGAGAAGGGGAGAAGGAGTAAACTTTTTTAATAATAACCTTAAAATAAACTAAAAGATACTTCGAAAAAACCCTACAATTTCAAACTTCCGTCCTTATGAGGGGAAGCCGAGCAACCACGTCCGCCTCACATTTTTGCATTAGACCTAAAATCGATTCCGCGCTCTCCTGGGAGTCTGCAGCAGCTACAAGAAGCACCCAGTGGATCCAGCGGGACGATGGGGAGAACCTGAAACATTATAATGCTTCAGGAGGCACCACAACGGTCAGCCATGTCCAAGGGAACATGACGAAGCGTAACAGCCACAGTAACACCACACAACACCTCAAGAATCAGGAACATTCACAAGCCCCAAGACCCACAACCCATCATTCTATACAAGACATCACAACGTCGTAATGAAGTCTATGGCAACACAAGCGGGGACATCAAGCCCATCAAGCCCACAAGATCATTAATGAGACAAAGAAAAAAAAACACACGGAAAGCGCA
>JAPQNM010000045.1:1187926-1190426 GCA_029783475.1 Metacarcinus magister | reverse complement strand
AAAATATTAGAGTTGACAAAGAGAAAAGTAAAATATTTCTCAATATAGTCAACTGAAATGTGATGGTAATGTTTGATGACGGTATGGCTGTTTAACTAGATAGATGAGCATTTTATGACATGGGTTCTGAAATAAGTTTTCAGTTGTGCTGAAAATGGACTTAGGCAAATTATAATGAAATATATTAAAACTGCTAGGCTACATATAAGGTAGAGTGACTTTTCAATATTCCTACAGACGATGTATTACCATTTTTGTTAACCAGTTTTGTTTACCAATGACGTCTCTAATGCCTGGTATTTGCAGAAAGAATAATATTTACAATAGAACAGTAGTTTTATTTTGTAGCATATATGGTCAAAGTGAGCAAGTTAAAAGGTGGCACCGAGTAGTCTGAGACTGGCATCAAGGGGTGTTGGGATGCCTATACCTGAGTAAATGAGTGCTGAACTCAGAAAATAATAGAAAACACTGGAATAGGTGGAGTAGTAAACGAGTGCAAGCTACGGTTAAAGCGAGTAATCATGTTGTGTGGTAGAGAAAATAGAAGGTGAACCAGCTATTGTTTGCAGATGACACATATATTGATGCAGATAGTAGGGAAGAGCAGCAAAGTACAATTACAAAGTTAGGAGTGAGGTGTGTGAGTGAAGGGAACTAAAAGTTAATGGGTCAAAAAGCAAAGTATGAGGAGTAACAGTGGTAGTGATGTAGGAGGGAATGAAAGCAGTTGTTAATGATGAAACACTGCAATAAAAGGAAAGTTTCGATACTTAGAGTAGGTATTGATACAGCGGCGTCCATTCAGGCTGAGGTAAGACATAGGGTGGGAGGGAGAGAAAATTTTTTGAGCAGTGAGAGAGTTTGAAGAGAGAAGGTTCTGTTTGTACAAACAGAAATGAGAAAATACGAAAAGATTTTTGTCAACTGTTTTGTATGGGACCCTACACGCAAGGACAAGAAAGAGGCTATAAGTATTGGAAATTACGTGTTTGTGAGCAATTACTGGAGTTAGATAGCTTGATAGAGTTAGAAAGATGTTTGGAAGGCGGCATAGTTTGTTGGAGACCGCAGATTACGGTGTGTTTCAGTGGTTTGGTCACATGGGCGGAATAGGAGAGCAACAGCGTCAGAGACTAAGGTTTTGGGATCCTAAACAGGATTTACTATTCTTTGAGTTCTATTACAGTAGCGCAATCCCATTTTATACAACACCAAGGTACTTTGTGCTTTACATGAACTCACATTAAGTACAATTATGTAACAGGAATAATAAAATCATCAGTACAGACAACAAAATTCTACAGTAACAAGAAAGTTATCTTACATAACAAATAAAATATTATCTAGTCCCTGAACCTACGAAAGAATGTGGTATAAATACTTTGAATAACAATTATTTTGATCTTGATAAATTTTGTTGTGATAATACTGTGCATATATGAAGTAATAAAGAAAAGTAGTAATTAGTTTACTTCCTTTATGTGATATTAAAGTTCTGTTCGACATTATCATACAAGAAAAATTATAAAGTAATAACTTCTTTGATTGAAAGGTTCTGAACAAAATATTCTTTTGTTATTCATGTAACCAGTAGATGGTGAACACTAAAATGTGGGAATCATAACAGTCCATTATTGTGTTTACGCTGCACTAAACACTGGACTCTATTGTTTATGATGAGTCCGCACTAAACTCATCACTAGACTCATTGTCGTGAAAAGGAGAACGAATGTTGTATTATTTTAAGTGTTGCAATCAAACATATATTAAAGCAGGTAAATATTTAGTGACATTTATATGTCTAATAAATACAGTGACTAAATATGAATCGCTCAAATAAAATAGAAAAAAATAAGCCTACATGTAGAAAGAAAGAGATACTATTACTTTTCTGGGGACATACAAGGAGTACAAGCATGAACACATTTGTCAAAAGCAAATTTTTTTCAATTCAATGAAATTCTTCAGTAAGTTTCTTACGAAAAGATGACCTTGACTGTTATTAATGATTTATTATCAATCATCTAGATTTCAACTTTCCCTTAAAATCTTCGTTTCCTTGCCTTTCTAGGAGCAGTCATTTATAAAGTTCTTATAACAGGCAATGCTGCTAATCTCTTGGTTAAGGCTAATTATTACTGCATGGACATTGGAGAGCTTCTGGCAGGCTTGTATCAGGATAAATGTTAATTCTTTTCTGCAAATTCTACACTCACTGCGAGAGTACAGGTTTACCTCAGTACTAGACACATAATAGTAATAAGACAGGTGTAACTGATTACCTTAACTCCTTGACATCAAAGTTTGATTAATTATCATAATGTTATCAAATTGTCCGTATCATCAAATCATGTATCATCAAAATATACAGAATATACACTATATTTGAAAAACTTACTCATTAATTGTAATTCAATACCGAATAACTTACAATAATATTAGCATTTCATTATAATAACACAAATAAACTAGCCTGAAACACCTCATTGAAATCAAA
>JAPQNM010000045.1:1160426-1170426 GCA_029783475.1 Metacarcinus magister | reverse complement strand
AATATAAATGGAGAAAAGAGGGAACGGATACCTTTGCAGTCACAAATTCGAGTTAATTCTTCGCCTTGCAAACCGATAAAACATGTGCTCCCGAGGTAGTCTTGGGCAGGGTGGCAACGACTGTTCTGATACTTTGTTAAGCTTGATGAAAACTGGTCAGCTCTATCATGAAGATGTCTACTTTACGTCACCCACAGACTGTGCTGGATGAAGATCAGGATGAGGATAAGGATATGGATGAGGATGAGGAGTTGCCACACGAGAACCAGCAACAGGTAAACACCATCCATGAGGCGTGAGGCACCACACAGACGATCGCTCGGCGCGTCACGAGCGGCCTGTGACCTGCACATCATCATGGTCTGTAGGATCACGTGCTGGACTTGTGATCGTTAGCCATTACCATTCCCGAAAAAGCTCAGAGCTCAGAGCTCATAGATACGGATCCATGGGTAAGGCTGAGACTTCTCACACATCACACACACCCTTGCTCAAGGGAGACAGTAACTGCTCCCTGTCAGTGAAGAATCCCTAGAGACCTGAGTAAGGTTCGAACCCATGCCTTGCTGGATGAGAGGTGGGAGTTGTTACCACTGGGCCACTGGAGCGATGACTGTGACTGTGACTGTGTGTGTGTGTGTGTGTGTGTGTGTGTGTGTGTGTGTGTGTGTGTGTGTGTGTGTGTGTGTGTGTGTGTGTGTGTGTGTGTCTGTGTGTGTGTGTCTGTGTGTGTGTGTGTGTCTGTGTGTGTGTGTCTGTGTGTGTGTGTGTGTGTGTGTGTGTGTGTGTGTGTGTGTGTGTGTGTGTGTGTGTGTGTGTGTGTGTGTGTGTGTGTGTGTGTGTGTGTGCTAGCCAGCCAACACAACAATCAAAGTCTTTTGAGCAACAAACGAGCAGTGCTGGACGGAGAGCACCAACACCTGTGGCCTCTCTCCCTCAAGCCATCCAAACGCAACTGGAAAAAGGTCTCACCACTCCCTTCTTCACAAAAACACTACGGAACAAAATAGTAAAACAAAAAAATCCTGCCCATTCCTCCTAGAACCTTCAACTTATAATCCAGACTACAGGATTAGGAGGATGTGGAATGATGTGGCGGTGGAGGTGGTTATGAGGGGTCGTGCGTGGAATAACAACGAAGTGAACACCTTCCCGTGACCCTCGCCCTAACCAGAGGACACAAGGTCGCGTCTGGCACACCCAACACCTTCCCTGTATCAGAGCTGTTGTCCAGGCGTTGCAATAACACAAACGCCAGCCAAAAAAACAAGGCTCAATTCAGTTATTCATGCATCTAATCCAGCCTAATAAAATTGTAGGATTACATTCTCCTTTTAGTGAACAGCAACACGCGCACATGGAAAGAAGTTTAGAAGAACAATTTTGTCACAAAAGAAAACTTAAATCAGTAAAATCTGGCACTAAGTGTTTGTTCTTCGATATGACTTGATAATGGTGGTGACGGTGATGTGAATACTCTTGACTCAGACTGAAATAATGAGGCGATGAGAAGGTGAGTGAGGGGGAGTAGGTGAAACGCTTAATATAGCACTCAACATACATGAGAGAGAGAGGAGTGCTGAGTCAAAGGAGTGCAGAGTGAGAGATACAGAGCTTTGCTTGCCACCAGCAGGAAACCTCCTGAAACACTCTACTCACCTCCTCTGCTTCTTCTTGTTTTCCTCAGCCTGTAACTTGAGCAGCTTCTCCACGATCTCCTGCACGTCAGCACCGCGTGGCCCTTGTCTGTCCGCCATGGTGGTGGATGCAGGGCGGGGTGAGAGGGTTCCCCGCTGCCTGACGCTGGTTACACACACATCTTCACTCCCTAGTTTCTGGAGCTCACCTGAGATTATCTTTATGATCCAGTTCGCACCTGCGTCAGTGTTTTCAATATAAGGAAGTTCCGGTGAAGAGCAATTCCCTTTGTGCTTTCCTGCCGACGCAAATGTTTTGTAATTGCGAAAAGTAATACGACACAAACGACTGTTAGAGATACTTAGGGACGGTCCGTATAAGAAGAATGACTTGGCCAAGATTAAAGTGCGCGCACACATACATACATTAAAAAAAAAACAGACAGACAAATGGCCAGAAACACAGACAGGTAGACTGACAGGGCTGCCATGGTCAGCATGTTGACCACTTCCACCTCCCCTCCTCCATCCTTCGTCCCGTGGGTTCTTCACTACTAGTCTTCGCTATCGTCCCTATCTGTTGTGTACTTCACTACAAGTCACCGCTACCGTCTCGTCTATACTACACTCGTTATCCTCCCATCACCTCCCCATCACCCCCCCATCACCCGCTGTTGTTCGTCAGACCCACCAGTCTCCATTCCCCTTTGTTTAAGTTTTTTTTATATACCATTTTGTAATTTGTAAATGTTCAGCCTAACGGTTGCCTTAACGAAATAAATTATTTATTATTATTATCATTATTATTACACACACACACACACACACACACACACACACACACACACACACACACACACACACACACACACACACACACACACACACACACACACACACATAAACGCACACGACGTTGAGACAGGCTAAACAACACAGGTTATCACTCTACATAATTGTGCAACACATCTCAGAGTCACCATGTCAGTGGCAGCACAATGCAACCTGATATTTCAGCCCTTCTTTCTTTATCCTTCTCCTTCCATGACCCACATACATATACACGCACTGTTCCGCCCGCCAGGGAAACCGTGGGGCAGGGGCGGGCCTTGCGTCAGTGGGTGGCGGGTGTTGACAAGTTAAAGGTAACAGAGCAGGACGCGTGGCCACAACAAGAAACGTGTACCGCTCAACTCAAGACTGATGCTGATCGGAACCAAGACGTGGGACGCTACGGAGAGGCGAAAACCTGTTCCTGTACCCTCACGTTAGCTTGTAAGAATTGTGCTCATTCACCAGACACCGAGAATAGAGGAGCTGGGAGGTTACATTTCCACCCTTGATATAGCTTATGGTAATTACCCTTTAATATACGCACGATAAACATGACGACTTCCGCGACGAAGCTCCGAGTTTGTTCCTGACACCTGATGGTAATTGCAAACCAAACAGCCTGGAGACGCCTCGGTACCTTTGTCACACTTGAATGGCGTTCTGTCTGCAGGAAAGGAGCCAGCCACTCAAAGTCAAACTATCTTTCAACGTTACCTTCCTCTCTCCTCAAGCTGGTTGTGACTAATTTTCCGCCGAACAACTTCTTCGTGATGACCTGGCTACGCCCTCTTTCAGATAGAGCGGCGCGTCCCAAACTGTGGTGGGGCAGGGCGGGCGGAAGGGAGGAATAAGAGAGAAGGAGGGAGGAGAGGAGCATCAATCACCACCTTTACTCCACTCCCGTGCTCTCTCTCTCTCTGCCTTCTCCCCGCTTTCTATCGTCCCCTCCCTCCTCCCACACACACGTACACACGCACGCATAAAGGGTAAACAAGCCCACCACTACTAATGACGGAACATAACTTAATACTCGCAGGTAACTTGGACCAAACGAGGAAGTGGAGAAAGTGTAGGAGGACAGGAGTCGAGAGGCGGAGTGTACAGAGGGAGGAAGAGGAAATAGCAGAGAGGAACTGAAAACTCGAAGGGAAAAATAATTCGAAAAATATGAAAAAAAGAAAATGAAAGAAAATATACTATCCAGTAAAGAAAGGGAAATATAAAAGGAAAGAGAGAGAGGGAGAGAGAGAGAGAGAGAGAGAGAGAGAGAGAGAGAGAGAGAGAGAGAGAGAGAGAGAGAGAGAGAGAGAGAGAGAGAGAGAGAGAGAGAGAGAGAGAGATAGGATGGTGGTGGGTGGGGGGGGGGGACGATCATACAACCAGGAAAGCGAGTGGACTGATTAGCACTATTGAGATGCAAAGTCAAAATTGAGAGAAAAAAAAAAGAAGAAAATAGACTAATTTGCACGCACTAACTGGTGAGTCATCTGCCTGCGTGAGGATGTGACGGAAGGGAGAGAGAGAGGGAGAAAGAGAGGGAGAGGGAGAGGTGAGCAGCAAGACGAGGAAAATAAAGAACGAAAAGGAAGATAGAAGAAAGGGGGAAAAAAAAATGAAAAAGTTGGAAAAATGATGGAAGAAAAACGAAAAGAAAAAAAACAGGAAAATAGGGAGGAAGGGAAAGAGAGCAAGACGAAGAGGAAACGAGAGTAGAAAAAAAAATGGATAAGGAAAGGAGCGGCAGAAAAGGCTAGACAAGAGGAAATGTAACACAAAAGAGTACAAAGGAAGAACAAACAGGTACAGTCCTCCTACTGAACCAAACGAGGCTATCCGTGTGCAAGGCTCCTCCTCCCCCACCTACACCTCTCTATAGCTGAAGCTGGTTGGAAGAGGAAGCGATACCGTGTCGTATGGATAAGTCACTATGGTGTAAGAGGAAGGAGAAAGGGACGAAGGAAAGAACACAATGAAAATATGAAGAAAAAAAAACACAAATAAAGAGAGAGAGAGAGAGAGAGAGAGAAAAAAAAACTACACAAACAAAACAATCAAGGTTGCAGAAAAGAAATAAGTAAGGAAAAATGATAAACAATGAAAATGGAATAAAATTGCAATAGTAAATCAGTGACACAAGAAAAAAATGAAAGAAATGAAAACAGGGAGAGAACATTACACACAAAATGGGAAGGCGAATGCTGCGCGCGGGAAAGAAAAATAGATGAATTAAGCCAGCAGAAAAAGAAAAAAAAAGAAAGAAAGAAGAAAAAAAGAAAGAATACCAGAGTACACACACACTGAAAAAGATAAAAAGAGAGAGAGAGAGAGAGAGAGAGAGAGAGAGAGAGAGAGAGAGAGAGAGAGAGAGAGAGAGAGAGAGAGAGAGAGAGAGAGAGAGAGAGAGAGAGAGAGAGAGAGAGAGAGAGAGAGAGAGAGAGAGAGAGAGAGAGAGCACCAGCCACTACCGCGCTGCCAGACAGGTAAGGTAAGGCAGGTGTTTTGGGGGGGCACACACCTTGGAGATGTGTTATGCAATGGGTTAAGAGGGAGACGAGCCTCGTGTTGCCTCAGCGTCTTCAGGCTGTGCGGGGGAGAGGGAGTGAGGGAGTACAAGGGGAAGGGGAAGGAGGGAGAGGACGAGAAGTGATGGATCGATGTGTGTGTGTGTGTGTGTGAGAGAGAGAGAGAGAGAGAGAGAGAGAGAGAGAGAGAGAGAGAGAGAGAGAGAGAGAGAGAGAGAGAGAGAGAGAGAGAGAGAGAGAGAGAGAGAGAGAGAGAGAGAGAGAGAGAGAGAGAGAGAGAGAGAGAGAGAGAGAGAGGAGAGAGAGAGAGAGAGAGAGAGAGAGAGAGAGAGAGAGAGAGAGAGAGAGATAAAACATGAGAAAACACCAGATATATGAAGAGACAGATAGACAGACCGAAAGACAGACATATAGACAGACAGACCAAGGGAAAGACAGACACGCAAACAAACAGACAGACACGCAAACAAACAGACAGACACGCAAACAAACAGACAGACACGCAAACAAACAGACAGACACGCAAACAAACAGACAGACAGATAACTACAAAAACATGCGAAGGAAAATAAAAAAAAATTGTGTAAACGTAATGAAAAAATAAGAACAAGAATAAAAAATAAAAAAAAGAATAAAATAAAGAAAAAATACTATAGAAATATACAAGAAATACAGGAAACACTAAGATACAAATGGATGTAATACAATGATAAACAAAAAAGAATAGGAAGAAAAAAATAAACGAGACAAACAAAGAACAAATGAGAGGCGAATTGAGGCACAGCGAGAGAAAGAAGAAGGGGAGGAGAAAAATAAAGAAGAGGAGGAGGAAGAGGAATAAGAGGAAGAAGTAGAAGTGGAGGAGGAAGAGGAGGAGGAAGACATGGCAAGGGCGCGAGGGAAGACAGGGAGGAAAACTAGACCAATGCAAGCTATGAATGGAAACCTGAAAAGGAGGGGAAATGAGAGAGAGAGAGAGAGAGAGAGAGAGAGAGAGAGAGAGAGAGAGAGAGAGAGAGAGAGAGAGAGAGAGAGAGAGAGAGAGAGAGAGAGAGAGAGAGAGAGAGAGAGAGAGAGAGAGAGAGAGAGAGAGAGAGAGAGAGAGAGAGAGAGAGAGAGAGAGAGGAAACGATAAGGAAGGACATGAGGCAAAAGAATGTTTGTAGGTAAAGAGGATAGATGCAAACAAAGAGGAAGAGAGAGGAATAAAGTTAGAGAGAGAGAGAGAGAGAGAGAGAGAGAGAGAGAGAGAGAGAGAGAGAGAGAGAGAGAGAGAGAGAGAGAGAGAGAGAGAGAGAGAGAGAGAAAAAAAAATCAAAATATAGAACAACGATGAAGGGGAGGAAAGAGAGCATGACAAGAAAGGAAAAAGAAGAAATGTGTGTGAGAAAATAGAGAGAGAAGAAGTGAAGGAGCTTAAAGGAGAGAGTGTCCGCAGAAAGAAAGACGGAGGTGCTGGAAGGAAGGTGAGGAAGAGGTAGAGGTGGAGGAAAGATGAGAGAAGGAAGCTTTTCAGGGAAGGAGGCGACGCATGCAGGGATGAAAAGTGAAAAGGAGAAAAGGTCTCAGCCGTAGTGTGAAAGTGTCATTATTATTATTATTATTATTATTATTATTATTATTATTATTATTATTATTATTATTATTTTTATTATTATTATCATTATTATTAGTGTTTTTGTTGTTACTATTATTATCATTATTGTTTTTGTTATTATTATTATTTTTATTTTCATTATTATCATTATTATTATTACTATTATTATTGTTATTACTATTATCATTATTATCATTATTATTACTATTATCATTATTATCATTAATAGTATTATTATCATTATTATTATTACCATCATTATCAGTATTATTTTTATTATGATAACAATAACAATAATGGTACTACTACTACTACTACTACTACTACTACTACTACTACTGCTACTACTACTACTACTACTACTACTACTACTAGTAAAATAATAGTAATAATAATAACTATAAGTAGTGGTAGTATTAGTAGTAATAGTATTTGTATTAGTGTTAGTAATAGTAGTAAAAGTAGAAATAAAAGTAGAGGTAGAAGGATAAATAGTAGTATGTAGTGATAGTGGTAATAACAGTATATGATTTTGTTTACAACTCTCTCTTTCTCTCTCTCTCTCTCTCTCTCTCTCTCTCTCTCTCTCCTCTCTCTCTCTCTCTCTCTCTCTCTTTCTCTATCTATCTATCTCCCCCCCCCCTCTCTCTCTCTCTCTCTCTCTCTCTCTCTCTCTCTCTCTCTCTCTCTCTCTCTCTCTCTCTCTCTCTCTCTCTCTCTCTCAAGTCCAGATATGACCACCTGCATTTAGTTTTATGGTGCCAGATGTACTTTTCTTGGCTTTATGGGATTCAATGCAATTATTTCCCTATACACACACACACACACACACACACACACACACACACACACACACACACACACACACACACACACACACACACACACACACACACACAGTTGTATTACCAGCTCATAACACTTCCCTGGTGTAGGTTGGTGTATGTACGTGTTTTAAAAGTGAGGTTGGTGAGAAGAAAAGGAAAAAAAAAAAAGAAGACAGGGATGGACTGGATCACATGGGAAGAGGAAGATTATGTAGGGACGAAGAGACGGGGAAACAAAAAGGAAAAAAAAGGAGAAAAGAGAAAGGAAAGGAAATAAAACTTTAAAAAAAAAGAACAACCACGTAGAAATGGATGATGGCAGCAAGGCGGGAAAAAAAAAAATAAATAAAAAATAAAGTTAACATACTACAGACTAAGAAAAGGAATAAAGAAGACATGAGGATAAGAAAACACTTTAATGGTAGAAAACGACAAGAAGGAGGAAGGGCACTAGGGAAGGACTATGTAATGTAGGAGTATGTATGCATTTTGTGTGTTACGCTAAGGAGTGTCTTGGCAGAGGGCCAGCGGGAAGGCAGGCAGGCAGGCAGGCAGGCAGGCTTAACGAGGCTGTGTTGGCCTTCTAGCCTGCTGCACCTGTTGAATGGGCTGGCTGTGTGTGTGTGTGTGTGTGTGTGTGTGTGTGTGTGTGTGTGTGTGTGTGTGTGTGTGTGTGTGTGTGTGTGTGTGTGTGTGTGTGTGTTGTGTTTGGGGTGGTGGTTTGTGTTGTGTTGGCGTGGTGGTGTGTGTTGTGTTGGCGTGGTGGTGTGTGTTGTGTTGGCGTGGTGGTGTGTTGTGTTGGCGTGGTGGTGTGTGTTGTGTTGGCGTGGTGGTGTGTGTTGTGTTGGCGTGGTGGTGTGTTATGTTGGCGTGGTGGTGTGTGTTGTGTTGGCGTGGTGGTGTGTTATGTTGGCGTGGTGGTGTGTTGTGTTGGCGTGGTGGTGTGTTGTGTTGGGGTGGTGGTGTGTTGTGAGAGTGTAGTAATGTGTGTTATGTAGGTGTGGTGGTGTGCGATGCGTAGCTGTAGTTGTATGTGTTATGTGGGCGTGGTGGTGGTGTGTTGCCTTGGCGTAGTGGAGAGTGTTATGTGGGCGTTGTGGTGTGTTATGTGGGCGTTGTGGTGTGTGTGGGCGTTGTGGTGTGTTATGTGGGCGTTGTGGTGTGTTATGTGGGCGTTGTGGCGTGAACTCTACAGAAAAGTGTGTGGGTGTCCTAAGATGCAGTGTCCTTCCTAAAGATGGCGCGAGTGCGGGGAAAGGAAGTCATGTTTATGCGGGGCGCGTGGCTGCCTCTGCGACACCCCTCCCCCCCCACCCGTGCTGTGGCCTCCTTCTCTGCCACAGACGTGGTAATTTTATCAATTACACTGTTCTTCTTGATTGCTGGCCCCCCCCCACCCCTTACCATGCTTTGCGGTGCACCCATATGGCCCACCCCAAGCTGAGAGACACCCCCCCCCGGCCTCCCTCTGTTAGGTAGTACACTCCCACCCACCATTCCCCATCCTGTGTGACGCCTCAACGCCTTCCGGTCTTGCGTGAATACCCCACCACCTCCCTCGCCTCCCTATGCAGTGTGACAAGTAGTCCCACGCCTCCCCATCCTGTGTGTATTGCCCACAACTCCTGCCCCGTGCTGTATGGCGTTACTTTCACACAATCCACAATCTCCAGCGGTACTACATAAAAGTAATATGCCAATTAATTTTCTTCATCAATTTCATGCACCTTAGTGATTGACGATTTAATTAATTACATCTACAAAATGTATTAATTAACGTTATATTATGTGTGGACATTACACACACACACACACACACACACACACACACACACACACACACACACACACACACACACACACACACACACATGGTAAGGCCTGGGTCATGGTGGCTACTGGCTGTGTCACCTGAATATGTATGAATGGACCCCAGACGTGCGGGCGGGGGTGGGGGGGTAGGGGGCTGGGGCCTGGTTGCGTCCCGCCCCCTTGGGTTCCCCTCATCTTCCCTGACTCCCAGTCACAAAACTCAACCATCTTGCTCACGTAGCCCACGCATCGGCCCGCCCCTCTTCCTGCTGCCTATTGCTTTCCCAAGTCACACTTGCCTATACCCTCTACATTAATTCCTGCGTGGTGGTGGCACTGAGAGTTCGCAGGTGATAAACAAGCAAAGTCACACGTGGCAACACGTTCACCGAGGCTATGTGCGTAGCGTCAGTTTACATGGGATACGCCAGTCAAAAGAGGCAAAGCACACACCAGTGAATGATCAGGAGACGACACACCACTGGCTGCTCAGCGACGAGGACACGACTTACAGCTGCACGGCGACCAGCCACTCTGACGGGGTGGCGGACGGTGGAGAGCGAGGGAAAGGGAGGCGGCGGCGTGGCGGCCACACATACGCACAACACACGCGCTGAGCAGCCGGGACGAGCCGCCAGACGAGGCCCCAGTAGCGTGGTGGAGCCGGCCGCTGCTGCTACGATGGCTTGGTGCCTCACCAGTCCTACAGCGAGTTATTGACGATAGTTACTGTTGCATCCCTCCCACTCATCTACGTACATACCTCCTGGC
>JAPQNM010000045.1:1150426-1152926 GCA_029783475.1 Metacarcinus magister | reverse complement strand
CAACCTAACTTCTTCCGGCCTAATGCACCCATTAGCTCAAGTCCAAAATTCAATGAACCCAGAGTTCCATTAAACACACGCACACACACACACACACACACACACACACACACACACACACACACACACACACACACACACACACACACACACACACACACACCGTGAGCAAAGAATATAAAGAAAAGCGAAAAACTTGAATTCCAGGCAACACCAAAATTCCAAAGATTTACGATCATCCTCCTTCCTCCTCGATATCTGCGTTGGGGTTTAATGTAATATCCTCTCTTGGGAGTGGGGGGGGAGGAGCAGGGGAGAGAAGGAGGGAAAGAGCAACAACACGTGTAGGAGGGAAAAGGGAGAGAGAGAGAGAGAGAGAGAGAGAGAGAGAGAGAGAGAGAGAGAGAGAGAGAGAGAGAGAGAGAGAGAGAGAGAGAGAGAGAGAGAGGAAATAGTAGTATGGCAAGGACGTGAGGGGACCATAACATAATGATCTGGTGAAGATGGAATCACAGGAAGGGACGGACGAGGAGGGGGAAACGGAGGGGAAATAAACAGGGAAAATACAAGACACACATAGAACATGGAACTGTGCGAGGAAAAAGACCTGTAAGAAAGTTGACATTATGGGAAAATAATAACAAATGGTACTGTTATGATGCAAAGTTTCAGGAGAGAGAGAGAGAGAGAGAGAGAGAGAGAGAGAGAGAGAGAGAGAGAGAGAGAGAGAGAGAGAGAGAGAGAGAGAGAGAGAGAGAACGTGTGTGTGGTGAGATAGACGAAGAAGCCTCAGGAAAGATGAACTGAATGTTTCTCGTCCACCACCACCACCACCACCACCACCACCACCACCACCACCACCACCACCACCACCACCACCATTAATACACCTCAACAGATACGAATAAAAAAGGCGCAACTTAACTAGGAATGCGCGAAAAAAAAGACAGAAAAGCAGATACATAAGTAAATAATACAATTAATACAATAATAAATAACACTGAATACACACAGTGATGTTAAACCTTGTACTTGTTGACAAACCTAATTTTTTTTTATGGAAAGAGCAAATGGACAATGAAACAGGTTATTAGATTATCGCTATGTGGCAGCACGGCGATGATAGAATTGCTTCATATGAGTGTAAATAAATGTTGTTGTAAATGTGATGGCGCAGTATACGTACATGAGGGTATATGGCAGGCTGTGTGGTGCTACGCTACTACACTGTGTCTACCTCGCTCTGCACCTTCTAGTCTGTCTAATGGATCCCTTAAACCCGCATACTAGGCTGACTGGTATTAGAGTTACCACAGTTTTCGCTGCCAAGGTTCGCCTACATTCAATTTAATCCACCAAATAGCAAACAATTGTATGCAGATGGATTGGGTAAGCGTGGAAAGTCTCAGGGTGGATGAGAACAAAGATTAATGGAATGGTAGGAAGTTGGTAGACATATAGAAGCGTCAACCACTACATATAAAGAGGGATATATTGGACATGTGTTGGTCGAAGGCAGTCAGTCACCCATCCTAAGAACGGAACGGACTAAATTCATCTTAACTTCTCACGTGAAACGAGAATATTGATAAGGGAGATACTACGGTCATGTTTTATTTTTTTTTATAATATTATTGATTATCACACATGTTTATATTCGATACCTACTTGTAATAGGCAGGTTGTTAATGGTCAAACTAATTAGGAAGGATATCAACAAACATATTAAGAGATAAACTTAGACAATAATAAACGATATCATATTGTGATGGAAAATTTAACACACACACACACACACACACACACACACACACACACACACACACACACACACACACACACACACACACACACACACTCAAACTACGTGTAACACCGCTCTAAAAGGAGTATACACTCACAAAAACACAACAATAAAGTATTCTTCTTCCTTTGTCACCCTCGGAAAAAGTAATAAAAAAGAAAGACAACAATTACAAGCATAAAAGAAAAGAAAAAAAAAAGGAAGGTAATTGTTCCATTTTTTATATTTTCATGACGTCTTGCTGCTATAAACCTTTAGGCTCTTTAAAGGCGGCGTGCAGTAGCGGGTAAGTGTTTCTCTGTACAAGTTTGTGTGTGAATGCACGCACGCACGCACGCACGCACGCACGCACGCACGCACCGGGGACTGGACAATATCAGCACAGCCCGATACCTACCTTTGTGCTCGCCTTAAGATCTATGTTAATTCCGTTTATACAATAGAATATTATCATCCTTACAAATGTAGCATTAGTCTTTTTTTAATATCAGTAGCCTTAGTATTTTTTTCCACCTCAATCATTGATGTAATCACTTCTACACCTGTATATTTTGAGTCCTGTCATCCTAATAAACCGTTTATTATTATTATTTCCATTATTTTTATTATCATTATTTTTATTATTTTCATTATTGTTGGTATTATTATTATTATCATCACTATTATTATCCTTATTACTTTTATTATTACTATTAT
>JAPQNM010000045.1:1140426-1142926 GCA_029783475.1 Metacarcinus magister | reverse complement strand
TCATTGCTCCTGTACAGAAGATGGGAGAGGAAACATTAATTAGGTAACGATGCTGGACGGACTGCTTAACACCCCCCCCCACACACACACACACGCGCACACACATACACGACACTCTCACCCACTAGACATTTAACATAACATTAAATAATCAATACACATACCTACCTAACACACACCAAATTAATTCAATGAAAGTAATAATGTAAAATCCTAGAATCCACCACCTCCACCAGCGGCCGCTCACGACACTCCAGACCCAGCACCCTCTTCCCTTGCACCCGGAATAGTGTGTGGCTGCTGCTGACAACGCACAACACACCCATAGTTATACCCTCCCCCCCCACGCCACACTGCTGACACCCTTCACCCACTCACCTCGTAGTGCCGCTAATAGAATGCGGGTGGTGTCAGGGTGGTGTCAGGGTGGAGGCTGCTGATGTGGCGCCGTGTAAGGTGGTGGTGGTGTGTGTGTGTGTGTGTGTGTGTGTGTGTGTAGTGTGTTGTTATTGTTTATATATATATATATATATATATATATATATATATATATATATATATATATATTTCGTAGTGTTGGTGGCGTATTTTTTTATTATGGTGTGGTGTGCGGCTGTGTGGTGTGTGGTGGTGATGTTATGTGTTGTGGTGTGGTGTGGTGGGGTGTGATGTGTGGTGGTGTGTCCTGTGTTGTGATGTGGTGGTGTGTGGTGGTGTGTGGTGATGTTTATGATCCTATTATTGTCGCAGTAATGCCACATCATGTCTGTGTGTGTGTGTGTGTGTGTGTGTGTGTGTGTGTGTGTGTGTGTGTGTGTGTGTGTGTGTGTGTGTGTGTGTGTGTGTGTGTGTGTTTGAGGCCTCTTCGGTGGTCTATAGCTGCTGTCCACAAGGCAGACCACGGTGGCTTTATTCCCGCATTGTTCCTCTCCCCCCCCCCAACACACCCACCACACACTCTCCCTACCCCGCACACACTCTCCCCACCCCCCAACCCCCAATACACTCTCCCTACCGCAAGCCAGGATGCTATTGTGTGACGCTGACAATGGAGTGAGTGAATAGGTGTGGCCAGGGAGAGGCGAGGGAGAAGAAAAAAGGCTGACAACAAGCTGCATTAGGTAAGGTTAAGATAGGTCAGGGAATGATAGACTAACTTTATAAAGCTAAGAGCCATGTCAAAGTGTTGTTATGTTGGGTCAGGTTGTCATGCTGTACGTTGTGATGCGTTACGATGGAGTTAAGGAGTTGAAGGCATAGGGAAGGAGAGAGATGGATGAAGAGAGTATAGGATGCAGGACGGGATGAAGGAAGGGATGGAAATAATGAAGGAAACAAAGGTAAAGAGTTGGAAAGGATGGGAAGGAAGGAAGGAAGGGTGAGGAGAGATGGAAACACTAGGAAGGAAAACTAAACCATTACAGGCAGAGAAAGAGCAACAGGGAAGGAAAAAAGGAGGGAAGAAAAAAGGGAAGAACAGAGTTAAGACGGAAAAGAAGGAGGAAAGAATAGAGGAAGTAATGACTGCCAAACGTGAGAGGATGGAATGGAAGACAGGAAAGGGAGTAAGAGAGAGAGAGAGAGAGAGAGAGAGAGAGAGAGAGAGAGAGAGAGAGAGAGAGAGAGAGAGAGAGAGAGAGAGAGAGAGAGAGAGAGAGAGAGAGAGAGAGAGAGAGAGAGGTTGCCCTACGCAAACCCTAATTAAAAAGGAGAATGACGCGCTGAGCCTAAAAATTCTGTGAGAACTTTGTAATTACCTGCGGAGGGAGGAGAGAGAGAGAGAGAGAGAGAGAGAGAGAGAGAGAGAGAGAGAGAGAGAGAGAGAGAGAGAGAGAGAGAGAGAGAGGATGATGAATGGCTAGGAAGACATATTGAGGTGAGTAAAAAGGAAGGTGGACTATAAAGTAAAAGGAGGAGGAGCAGTAGGAGGAGGGAGGTAAAAAAAGGAGGAAGGGAAGAGAGGGAGGGGATGGAGGGATGGAGTGAGGGAGGGAGGGAGGGAAGGAATGGAGAAAGGAGGGTATATTACGTAGACTTTTGTGGCCGAGGAGGACAATCTGTAGCATCAGTAAAGCGATAGAACACGACGAGGAAGGAATGAAAGAGGGCTCAGGCGGGTTAAGAGGGAGCCAGACAAGGAATAAAAAGAAGAGGTCGAGACACACACACACACACACACACACAAAAGAGGCAGAGATAAAGTCAAAATGGGTCAGCAAACTGCGCATTAGAGGTCGTTGTAGATTTGATTTTTTCTGCGGTTGAGTGATAGTTTACGAGAGCAGCGAAAGAGGAGGAGGAGAAAGAGGAGAAGGAGGAGGAAAAAGAGGAGGAGGAAGAAGTGGAGGATGATGAGGAGAAGGAAGAGGAAGTGGAGGAGGAGGAGGAGGAATACAAAGGAATACAAAGGAATAACAGGCAACAACAGCCCTGGTGAGCCTTACAAGGTTGCCTGTGTAGCTACTCTACTTCTATAGTCTCTACAAGTCTGAGGTAAAGG
>JAPQNM010000045.1:1132926-1135426 GCA_029783475.1 Metacarcinus magister | reverse complement strand
ACCTTATCCCTCCTTCCTCTCCTTCCACCTGCCTCTTATTCCTCTTCCTCTTCTTCCTTTATTCTTACTCAACACCTTCATTCCTGCTCCTCCTTATCCTTCTCTTTCTTCATTCCTCCTCTGCTCCTCCTCCTCCATAATTATTTCTACTCCTTCTCCCTATCCTCTTCCTTTTATATATTCATACCATTTTCTCTTTTTTTTCTTTTTTTTCCTTTCCATTTTGTTACGCTTTCTCCTACTCGACTTCCGAATCTTACTCCTTATGCTACACTTTTTTTCTTGTCCTTCCTCAGCACACTTAGACAGGCTCCCTATTGTGGAGGACGAAAGGATGTACCAAGGAAGAAGAAGAGATAGAAAAATTAAGTACACGCCACCCTTAGCCTACAGTGGGGTCTGAGAGTGTCATTCAGTGTGGAGGCCCCTGAGAGGCTTCACACAGTACCGCCTTTGAGCATGGCCGGCCACGACGCAGCAGAAGAAGAAGGAGGAGGAGAAGAAGGAGGAGAAGGAGGCAAGATTTAGGTTATGTAGAAGGTTCAAGTGGTTGGAAGACTCGCGTTCCAGTTAGAGTGACATGAAAGAAGTGATGCACGATAAGAAGAAGAAGCGTGATAGTGGTGTGATGGAGGCAGGGAGGGTGGCAGGGAGGGTGGCAGGGTGGCAGGATGTGGTATGGGCTACACCACGTTATGCCATGGACAGCATCTCCGTTTCCTTGGATGTTAAATATATGGTGAAGAACTGTGTCCAGCGAACTACCACAGCATTCCACTTCTACTGCTCTGTACTTACTGACCCAATCTAATGAAGACGATGCACAGTCAGGCTATAAAAACTGCAATCGGGATGCGAACCAAGACCCGTACAAATGTAACCAGATATATTAACAGCTATTTTGGATACTGGATGACTAACAGTGGATAGGAAGATGAATATAAACAAAAAATAATATAATGATAAGATGGAGAAGTAAGTTAGTTAGAATCAGAATAATTAATAACCTGAGAACAAAGTAAGATCAAAGAGCGAAGAGCAAGTGGCCTCAGCCCTTCCCCGCCGAGCAAAGACAACGAAGCGGCCGCCAACAATGGGGCAGATGGAGGGCAACACAGGATACAAGACAGCAGCCTCTCGAGACCAGAAACAATCTTTCTGGAGGTGAGCCACGACGGAGGTGTTCTCACTTTTTTCCTTTCTTCTTCATTTAAAGTTTAAAGGGAAGAATTGGGAGGGTAAGGCATGTTCATCAAAGGTCGCTGGCTGCTCAGCTGGGCCCATTGGATGGAGGGTCTGTTATTGTAGTAATTTCAGAGCAGCATAAAAAGGGGGAAATAATTGTGGCTAAAATAAAAACAAGCTTATATGGTTTCATTTTCAATTAAAAATGTCATCTAGGTTTTATAATTTCAACAACAAGCATCAAACAGCAGGAAAGTAAAAAGTGATGCACATGAGGCCTGAAGCCGCTGTTTTGTTGCTTCACAAAGCAACACAATGTTCTCATCAACTGGAGGATTCTTTTGGATGGCATCACCAATTTTCTGAATCCTGGTAAGACTGGACTTTTTCGTATTGAAAAAATGGAATATCCCGTAGGACATGGATAATGTCAAGCCAGTTCGATACCGCCAGCAGACTTTGAGACGTATGATACATTTGTGACTTTTAGGGAAGATTCCGATCCTCTGATTAGAAGAAGAAAACAAACAGACAATAAGACCTTGCGTTGTCCATTGTGCAGCAAAAGTGAACTTGTGTGAATATGCAAACAGAGGTATGTTTGGAAATCAAGGGACGGAAGGTTTTGGAGTTACTAGCGTTTGATACTTGTGGCCGATGACGTGTAAATGATACTCACATCTGTCCTTGGTAAACATGGCTCTTTACGTCATTTTAAAGTCACGAGATGGTATGTTACATTCAACTTCACGTCGGCGATTTGTCTTTTACAAGTTCTATTTATTTGCTCAATTATCGACGATTTCTTGGTATTATGTATAAAAGATGTTGCTTGACTAGCACTTAATTCAGTGGAAAGCAAGAAGAGTTTAATAGAAAATGACTATTTGATGACTTGTGATGATGCTATTGTTTACTTCATACAGATTATTTTCATAACCTAGTGTAATGACATTTTTCAATTACATTTACCTGCATGACTGTCTATGTTTCAAATCTTTGCTGAATGATTTATAATAACAGATGTTTACTGAACCAATAATCTCAAGGCGATCAAGGAGATTTAGGCCACGGAAAGGAAAAAAAATAGATGTGTTAATGACAATGATGATGATGATGATGATGATGATGATGATGATGATGATGATGATGATGATGATGATGATGATGATGATGATGATGATGATGATGATGATGATGATGATGATGATGATAATGATGATGATGATGATGAGGAGGAGGAGGAGGAGGAGGAAAATATCTATTACTACTACTACTACTACTACTACTACTACTATTACTACTACTACTACTA
>JAPQNM010000045.1:1127926-1130426 GCA_029783475.1 Metacarcinus magister | reverse complement strand
CATAGACTATCTTAAATATTCACTCGCTGCAGATTGCCTTAAACACGTATTGAAAACCCATGGGGCGCACACACCCGATCCGTGGTAAGTGCTGTGAAGGGAAGGAATATAAAAAATATTACATGTTTAATTGCAACGTGGCAGCAGCAGCGTCACAAAGGCCAAGAAACTCCAAAAACGAATTCCTGTAAATGCTTTAAGTCATGAGAACACAAAAAAGGGAGAGGAAAGATGAAAAAAAAATAAATAAAGTGTCAACAAAAACCAGGAGATACTTTTTTCCCTTCCTCCTTGGGCTTGGGAATGGGTACAAAAAAATGTGGAGGCTGACTCGAGGCAAGGCTGTGCCGGAGAAAATGAGAAAATTGCCTTGTCTCTCATCCATCACCAAGGAAAGAAAATGTATATAAAAAAAAATCGTCACCAGCGGAAGGCTGAAAATTGTTGGATCTTTCTAGACTCTAGAGGGTGAAGGCGGGGAGGGAACGGGATCACGATCCTGATAGAGGCCTTGCTAGGACGGGTAGGAGGTGTTTATGTAATTTGGAGGAGGCGGGGAGGGAGTGTGAGGGAGGATATAATGTGGGTGAAGAAAAGATGGAGGGAAGATAAGAAGAAAAAATGTGTGGAAAAGGGAAGTTAGAGTGATAAAGCTGGGTTGGTAAAAGTGGAAAAGGTGAAAGAAGGACAGACTAAGAGGTAAGAGGAAGATTTATATTAGGAAAAGGAAGCAGTCTCGAGATAGGATCATAGTGGCGAGGAAGAGTATGAGGCAAAAAAAGGCTTAAGTAAGAAAAGAAGATCGAAGATAGAGTGAGGAGAGTGATGGGCAGGACGGGCGGGGCTTACAAAGCATGGCTGGAAGCACTGCACAAGTCCCGAGACAAAGGAAGGTGTGGAGGCGCATTAAACACCTAGAAGGGAGGAAGGAAGTTTTGGTACAAGTCTGGCTGGGGTTTTGGGTGAGTCTTGTCTCTCCACATATACCCTCAGTAAAGTATATGTTGTGTGTCCTACAGGTGATAAGACAATCTACTAAAATAATTCAATAGCCATTAAGTGTGTAGACGAGAAGTTAATTATCTATAAACCTATATGCACAGAGCGTTGAGTAATGTACAGTAAATAACAAAAAAATGTCTTTTTACTTTTACTAAGGTGATGAACCAAGGAGAACGAAGAACATATTCCCATTCAAGGTGGTGAAGAAGACTGAAGACAAGATAATATAGTTTTAGTGAAATACAAAAAATGCCATATGACACATCACACAAACAGAAGATGTCAGGGAAGAAAACCATATCACAATACCACCGCCACCGCCATACCTCCTCCTCTTCCTCCTCCTTCTCCTCCTTATTTATATCCTCCTATTCGATCCTCCAACTGACCATCTACAATAATTGCAACTCATCCTTTCATTGCGTTAAATCCTTCGCCACGTCCTCCTCATAACTCCCTTACCATTAATTTATTATATATCTTTCCCTTCCCTTCCCTCCTGTCGTATTTCCCTCCCCGTCCCGCCTTTAACCCGCCCACGTCCCCAGTGCTTCATTAGGTCCACTCATTTCATTCACTTTAAACTTCCCGTCCTTCCTTCCCGCCCCGCCTCAGCCTTCACCGTCACCTGTTATCGTCACTCATTTGCATTCATGGTCCCACTCGCCTACCCTTCTTCCCCCACATCTCTTTTTCACCCAAAAACATATTCAATATTCATGGGGAGAAATTGGTTGCTTTTTCAGGTAGTCAGCTGGTCTAGTAAGATTAATGCTACCAGCCTTTCCCAAAATTAATTAGCCCTACCAAAATTTGTTTTGAACCATTAAATACACATTAGAATTTCATAAGCTTACATATTGCTGAGTAGGTCGACAAAGAAAGTTGTTTAATTTGAAATTGTATATAACTTGTTTCAATTTCAAAAGTAAAATCATATGAAAACCACAATAGAAAAATAATATCATGCGTATAAAGTTATGAAATGAATAATGTAGCCTTGCAGCATTCAGTCAAACATAACACACCATTACTTGTGAAACCATCTTGATCTTCCTGATTGTCATATTAACGCGGCTGATACAAATTTTCTTTATTTTTGTATTTGTATTCTATTTGGAGGTGGATGTACATTATACCAATTCTCAAATGATTATCTTTAGTAATTTATGTTGAACAAAAATGTGTGTTGAATGTTATGACCACTTGCTAAACTATATCCAGTTGCACTAAGGTCATTCCATCGCTGAGAACCGATAGACAGAAGCTGATAACCTATGCTCTGTCTTAAAGTAAATGCTTGTGCAAACCTTGAAATAGCTTACACACTGCAAGTCTGACATGAATTATCTGAAGGGTGAGCAAAATTCTGTATAACCCGATGATACCTAATCCAGTCACACTTTCTCATCCACATCCACAGCACTTTCAACACGAGAAAAACCCCTTCCACTCACCTGCAGCCACACTCACCATTCCAGAAGAACAATTACTGTTT
>JAPQNM010000045.1:1122926-1125426 GCA_029783475.1 Metacarcinus magister | reverse complement strand
GCGGGGCGGTAGCTGGGATCCTTGGCGAGTGCTTTGCCGGCCAGCATGTCCAACACGTAAGCGGCAGGGTGTCCCTGCAGGAGGTTCTCGGCATTGGTTATGAGGCGGCCGAGTGAGTACACGTCGGCGGCGAAGGTGACGGGGCCGCCTCGCGTCACCTGGGGACACATCCAGTCAACAAGGTCCTCGTCTCCCTGTTCGAAGGGTATCCGCTGGCCGGGGAGGGCGGCGAGGCCCACGTCGATGATGTGCACCTGGAGGTTGCCTCCCCCTTTGTGCTGCACCATCACGTTGTCCTCCTTGAGGTCCAGGTGCACCAGGCCCTTGGCGTGCATCTCGCCCAGCTTCAGGCTGAGCTGCAGCAGCACCTGCACCACCTGCTCGCTCTTCGGGCTGGACTCGAGGAACGATCCCAGCGTCATCATGCCGCAGTAGGTCATGAAAACCGTGAGCGGCTTCTTGATGACGCCCCTCAAGATGGGGGTGCCACCCGCCCCCTGCAGCATGGTCAGGGCATAGGCCTCGTCCAAGTCGAAATCATAACGATACCGCTTTCGGACGAGCACCTCGCCGCCCCAGTCCACCAGGTCCACTTTCCCGTAGGTACCTTCGCCCAGCATGAGCAGAGGCTGCACTGGCGGGGCGGTGGCCACGTCCACCCAGGGAAGGGTGGAAAATCCTCTCTCAAAGAATTCCTCGCTAAGACCACGGCTAAATTCAGGCAAAAGCTGTTCCTGCTCCGAGGAGGAAGAGGTGGAGCTGGACGTTGAGGAGGAGGACGACTGCTCCGAGGAGGAAGACGTGGAGTTGGAGGTCGAGGAGGAGACGGAGCTGGAGGTTGAAGAGGAGGAAGTTTGCTCCGAGGAGGAGGAAGCAGAGCTAGAGGGTGAAGAGGAGGAAACCTGCTCCGAGGAAGAGACGGAGCTAGAGGGTGAAGAAGAGCTGGATGGTAAAGAGCAGCCTTGCAAACCTCGGTGCGGTGTCTTCTTCCTCAGCTGCACCTGTTGCCGCTCCCACACCGCGGCACGCTGCCGGGCCCATGCGACGCGAGCAGGGCCGTTTGCTGGTGCTTTGGTCGTTAAGAAATACTTGCGTGAACTATTGATAGCCGGGGTGGCTTGAGGCTCCAGCAACATCGTGTTGTCTTCTGCATTTCTACTCATATTCCTCTCCCACGCCGCGGCACGCTGCCGGGCCCATGCGACGCGAGCAGGGCCGTTAGCTGGTGCTTTGGTCGTTGGGAAATACTTGCGTAAAGTATTGATAGCCGGGGTGGCTTGAGGCTCCCTCAACTTCAAGGTGTCTTCTGCACCACTATTCACATTCCTCTCCCACGCCGCGGCTGTCTGCCGGGCCCATGCGATGCGCGCAGGGCCGTTAGCTGGAGCTTTGGTCGTTAGGAAATACTTGCGTGAAGTATTGATAGCCTTGCTTGAGGCTGCACCACTATTCACATTCATCTTCCTCTTCGTCCGTGAGATAGACAGAGTCGTGGCTGCAACGATTTCACAGCCGGGGACCAAAAGTCTCCTTCTTTTTGCCGGGGAGTCAAGAGCTCTCTTTTTGATGTTGACGCTTGTCATGTTGGATATCAATTGATTCATCTTGAGTTTGCAGGCCCTTTTATACCCTCCGATGCCGGAATAAGTGGAATAAGGGAATAAGTAACAAGTGAACAGCATGGAGTTGGAGCTTTGACTTGAGAATGCACCGCCAATGAAACACCTCCATAGACGAAACGAGTTTACTATTAGTTTTGAGTTTATTCTCAAAATGCATATCTGCCAAAACTGAGGCGAACAAAATAACTAGGTAGCAAATTATATCAAAAGATCACAAATCAAGGCTGACTTAACCTCCATGCTGCCGGAGCCTCCGAAATGTTGTACTCTAACCCGATATTACCAAACTACTAGATAATATTAAGGAAAACTGAGCCTACCATCGTGTTCGTGATACATTAATGCATATCATGAGCGTAAAATAGTTACAATAACACTACACCTTATAAAAGACAATGGAAGGAAAATTAAATAGTGCATAAACATTTTTTGTCACATTTTTTACTTAAACTCACTGTAACTCCCTTAGCTTTACTCGCATTGCATTTTAAATTAATGATTCAAAATCTGCACATTTTTCTGATCCTTATGGTATGCAACAAGAACTGATAAATAAAATATTAGGTTGTTAAAATGGCTGATAAAGTGAAATTACTGCAAATTGGAGGATGACTGGTGAGTGTCGCTTGCAACAGGAGAGATGCAGCCTCAGGTTGCACTGGAAGGCATCACTGAGTGCGGAGTGCTTCAGGCAGTGGAAGGTAGGCTAGTTTGCAGTAATTTCACTTTATCAGCCATTTTAACCACCTAATATTTTATTTATCAGTACTTGTTGCATACCATAAGGATCGGAAAAATGTGCAGATTTTGAATCAGTGATTCAAAATGCAATGCGAGTAAAGCTAAGGGAGTTACAGTGAGTTTTAAGTAAAAAATGT
>JAPQNM010000045.1:1082926-1092926 GCA_029783475.1 Metacarcinus magister | reverse complement strand
GCCTAGACTACGCCCAGCTAGCCACACAGATAACGGGAGGGCAGCGTGTGGGCCGTGCTGATGGACATACAATTTGCTTTCCTATTTGTAACGCAGAAAATCATTGTCTTCTGTCGCGCACCGGTGTTAACTGGATGAGGTCATTATAGAACACACAGAAACATGAATACAACAACGCTGTAGCACGAGAGACACGCACAGCATAAGCACTGTAGCCAATTATTGGAGATGCATCTACCGCTGCTGTCAGAATAGCACCATTAGTGCTGAGATGCTGCGTGCAGGATGCTCATGGACTTATCAGCTGGGGTGGAGCAGCTGCGTGCCGCCACACCAAAACATCCTCACGCTGTGAAGCGGCTTTCGCAGGTTTTCTAATTAATGTGAACTGTTTTACAAGCATGGCAGGACCTTGCTTCCTCACCGGGGTGAACAGAAACCCGTATTTCCCGATGACATTTATTGAAGCTCAGTTCTCTCAATTCTTGCTATACCATATCAACCATGTCCATGTCTACCATGTCTGGCTCTACCATGTCGATCTGTGCCTCCATATGCCTACTGGTGCCAACGGTTAATGATATAGAAGAAAAAAAAACTACTACTACAACAACTGCTACTACTACTACTACTACTACTACTACTACTACTACTACTACTACTACTACTACTTATAATGAAAATAATAATAATAATAATAATAATAATAATAATAATAATGATAATAATGATAATGATAATGATAATAATGATAATGATAATGATAATAATATAATAATAATAATAATAATAATAATAATGATACAACTATCATATTTTTTATTATTATTATTATTATTATTATTATTATTATTATTATTATTATTATTATTATCATTATCATCATTATTATCCATATTATTGCTATTACTATTGTTCTTAATACTACTACTACTATTATAATTATCAATAATATAATTATCATCATTATTACTATTATTATTATTATCATTATCATTATTATTATTATTATAGTTAATATTGCTATCATTAATATTATTTTTACTATTATTATCCTTATCCTTATCATTATTATTGTTATTATTATTATTATTATTATTATTATTATTATTATTATTATTATTATTATTATTATTATTATTATTAGTAGTAGTAGTAGTAGTAGTAGTAGTAGTAGTAGTAGTAGTAGTAGTAGTAGTAGTAGTAGTAGTAGTATCATCAACATTTTTATTACAATCCTTATAATAATCATTATTATTATTATTATTATTATCATTATCAATATTAACACCAATACTATTATTATTATTAGCATTATCATGATTATTATTATTATTATTATTATTATTATTATTATTATTATTATTATTATTATTATTATTACTACTACTACTATCATTATTGTTATTGTCATTATCATCATTATCATTATATATATATATATATATATATATATATATATATATATATATATATATATATATATATATATATTTTACTATCATTTATTATTATTGTTATCATTATTATTATTTTTATTATTATTATTGTTATCATTATTATTATTATTATTATTATTATTATTATTATTATTATTATTATTATTATTATTATTATAGTAGTAGTAGTAGTAGTAGTAGTAGTAGTAGTAGTAGTAGTAGTAGTAGTAGTAGCAGTATCAAAACATGGTCTTTGAACCTGTCATGAGTAAATCCTTGGTAGATTAACCTAACTGTCAACACGTCTCGCGACTTAAAGGCCACCACCACTAGGCTCAGAATAAGGATTAAATAATCCCTACGAGCTCTATTCTTTTGTCTGTTTTTCCACCTGCCTATGACTTGAACTCTTTCAAAAGAGGAGTGTCAAAACACCTCTCACACTAAATTGGACCTCCACCCTCTGCCTTTATTTCTCCTACTGTCCTCAATACAGGGTCTAGCGACAAGCGGGATTATTTTTGTTATTTAATCTTGTTTGCCCTTGACTGGTACCCTTTTAATGTAAAATAAAAAAAAGAGCTAGGATGATATCAAACATATAGTTCTGCTAGGGTTAACGAAAGAACGCTATCCCCTCTTACCTATCGTAAGCCAGGTTCAAACTTGCAACCTTTAGGCCATGATCCGAGTACTGTACCACAGAGCCACCTGCCACCCCAAAACTCACCCTACAGAGAGAACTTGACTCGGGAAGAGTTTGAAACAGACAACACATCCTAATGTAAATACTTGACTTGTACTTTCGAAATGTTTTCAGTAAGAAGTCCTAGGGCAAGAATCCTATGTAGGCGTGAGTTACAGAGGGGTGGAGAGAGAGAGAGAGAGTGGAGAGAGAGAGAGAGAGAGAGAGGGAGAGAGAGGAGAGAGAGAGAGAGAGAGAGAGAGAGAGAGAGAAAGAGTATGTATGTGTGTGTTAAACGACACTTGAAAGCAGCACCGTTTTTATATTTTCGATCTGATATAGGTAATCAGCAAAAAAAAAAAAATAAATAAATAAACAAATAAATAATCAATTAATTTCTTTTAATAAATTAATAAATAAACAAATACATAAATAAACATATAAATAAATACAATAAAATAAGATGCACTTTGAACTTGCCTCTGCGAAATGTTCCCTTTGATATTTTCACTTTTGCTTTGTTGATCCCACAAAACTGCGGCACATCAACACACTTAAAGTCCTATTTCAAACACTAGAAAAAGTTCATTCTCTCTCTCTCTCTCTCTCTCTCTCTCTCTCTCTCTCTCTCTCTCTCTCTCTCTCTCTCTCTCTCTCTCTCTCTCTCTCTCTCTCTCTCTCTCGACCTTTGATCACTTAAAAAATTCCTGTCATCATACTTTTCTACTTTGATTCTGTGAGACTTTCAACTCCTTTCATGTCCTTTCTTCCCTTTCATCTGCCTCCTCCTCCTTCTCCCCTTCATCCTCCTCCAGCCTCCCTACAAATACCTCCGTTTTCTTCGTCTGTTTCTTTCTTCACTCCGTCAGGACATCACTATCGACTTTCATCGCCCGTCCATTTCTGACATTCAATTTATATGTGTATGTGTATGTGTGTGTGTGTGTGTGTGTGTGTGTGTGTGTGTGTGTGTGTGTGTGTGTGTGTGTGTGTGTGTGTGTGTGTGTGTGTGTGTGTTTTAAGGTACTCACTCAATGCCAGCAAACAACATCAGTTCCAACACTCACCTGTAAAGGAGAAAATAAACACATTAACAACACATAAGTAAAAACAATGCTAGTTGATAAAATATTAAGTTTTCTTTTATTGCTTATAAAATGTCATGTCTATCTCCTCCACTGTTTTTTTTTGTAATCCTTCAGCGAGTGACTTGTACACTTAATGTTACTGTTCGCTCGCACACTACTGTACTGCCTTCCCAAGTACTGTGGGGGATAGCTGCAAAACCACGAGGGGTTCACTACCTGATTAAAGTCTACGGGAGTCGCGCAAACAAATTATAATATTGTACCAAACTTTTTTTCCGCAACGTATTACACATTCCCATCGCATGTGAGTGTAACTACTTTTTCACCGATATAACTAATAGAAGTTGATGATGTTCATGAGTGGCTTTCATTAATCAGTGGTAAGGTAAAAATATTTCATATCCAGACAACCAAAGCCATTTAATTCACATTTATTTCACATTCTAATACAAATTCGCTTGAGCATGAGCTATGTACTACGAGTGGTGACTTCTATCCAACAGCAAAACTTCATTATGATAAGATTTCGTTGGCACCATTCCCCACGCCCAGCCCACCCCAGCCGGGAATGGGGTGTGTTGGAGGGTGGGCGATGGTAGGCTGGGTGATCAATAGAGGCCTTCTAACCTTGAAATATCACGCGGAAGAAGGTTTAAGAGCGGCGTCAGGGTGATTGAGGTGAGTGAGCAGCTTCCAACACGAACAACACTTGTGGTGCACGCCAACCACAGCTACCTCCTTAAGGCAACGACAACCTCACAGAGCAGCGGCATCCAAGTACAGCACGACCAACACACACACACACACACACACACACACACACACACACACACACACACACACACACACACACACACACACACATGAACACACACATACATACATACAAACATACACCTGATGTCTTTGTCCTCCCATTTCTTCTCTTCTTCCTCCTCTTCATTTATTGCTATCATTATATATTCATGATTCTCATTGTTGTTCACCTTTTCCAGATTTTATTATTTCCGGTAAAGTGATGTAATATTTTAACTTTTTGGAACTGTTGTCATTGGTATTTGGTGACTGAGGGTGAAGTGCTCTCTCTCTCTCTCTTCTCTCTCTCTCTCTCTCTCTCTCTCTCTCTCTCTCTCTCTCTCTCTCTCTCTCTCTCTCTCTCTCTCTCTCTCATACACTTTTCTTGTTCTTTGTTCTTTGGTACAACAATCCAATCGCTCTCAGCAACAAAACTGAGCCGCTCCACAAAATAATGAGAACTTTGAAGAAAATAAGGTGAAGCAACAAGCATCCCACACTCCAACTTCCCTTAATGATTATACCAAGACAATTAATTCTCTCCCCTTGCACGATACATTTCTCATCCTCTGTACCCTAAATTGACACAGAGGCGGATGATAAAAAATTATGCTATATTTGGATACCTTCCGGACATTTCACTGCCTCCACCTGCTGTTTCTCCCCATCCCTGCTGCCTCCCTACGACCCCGCCCTTCACCTTCCCTTCCTTTGTCCCAGGGGCCCTCCAGCAGTGAAGAGTGTTGGCTGTTCGCATGCTCCAATTGCCCTGTGTTTACTTTCACGTCAGGCAACCATCCGGAGTGTGTTTGCACCTGTGTTTTACTTAAGGTGTTCCTCTTTTTTACTATCATTTTACTGCCAAGGATTTGAATAAGATGACTTTATATTGAGTTTGAGCACCACTGGTTGATATTCCCCTTCCTCGATTTAGTTTCTTTTCTTTTCACCCCTTGATATAAATACGCAGGCATGTACACACACACACACACACACACACACACACACACACACACACACACACACACACACACACACACACACACACACACACACACACACATACACACACACACACACACACACACACACATACACACACACACACACGCACACACACACACACACACACACACACACACACACACACATACACACAATGGTTTCTGGTCAGTGTACATGAGGGCACTAGTATTTTGTGTGTTCGATGTTGCGTGCAGCGTGAAATATTTGCACGCTCGGATATGTTTGTCTTCCTTGACGTGAGGAGGAAATATTTAACACACGGCAAACGTCAATGACTTCAAGTTCACGTAAGTCCAGCCGCCACTACTGTCAGTGATACCACCAAATAATGGTCAACAAGGCAGTCTAATCAAAAATGCTTGTTTTCAGCGATGACGACGAGAAACAAGGGAAACAATGAACCAAGACAATGCATTTCATTTCGGCCTACATCCACTGTGAGCCAAATACAGCACGTCTTGAAAAATTGTCTCAGCGCACCTTTAGCCTCCATCGCCGCGGGCCATCAATCACTGAGTACTGTTACCCAGCATCAATAGGGAGTCCCAGACCAGACCCAACGGACCCGCCGGCAGTGTGAGGGTCGCGTTCCATTCATTCCTCTGGAAGTCTTATTGATCCCCAGGAACAACATCGAACAGCGAGGAGGCAGGGAGGAGCTTCCTGATGTAGCGTAACAGGCGTGGCTTTCGATGTGTTGCGGCACTTGAGTCTTCCCCCACGTGTGAGTAAAAGTAGAGTTAGCGGCACCGTACCTCACAAGAACAAGGTGTCAATAGCCATGGTCTTGAGGATCACGCGCTGGACTCGTGATCGCCAGTCATTACCCTCCCAGAGCTGGCAGTTCATTATAGCCTAATCAATGGATAAAGGCTGTGACCTTTTACACATCACACACTCCATCCTCTTGCTCAAGGTCATCAGTGAAACTTTGCACCTTGAGCGAGGCGCGAACCCGAGCCTGCGGAGTGACAGGTCGAGACGTTACCATTGAGCAGTGTGTGTGCGTGCGTCTGTGCGTGCGGGCGTGTGTGTGTGTGTGTGTGTGTGTGTGTGTGTGTGTGTGTGTGTGTGTGTGTGTGTGTGTGTGTGTGTGTGTGTGTGTGTGTGTGTGAGCATTTAACTAGCAGAATAGTAATTTGATTATGGTGAAACAAATCCGCTGAAGCTCCCTTGAAGCCCTTGATTAATGACTTGAAAACTGGTATTGTTATGAGAAATCCAAGATCATGTACACAATAACATAATCTCAAGGTACTACTCGATAACACTTCCCGCTTCCATCCATTATTTCTAAGCTGATTTATCCTCCACCTTCCCGCCAAACTTTCAGGCCTTCAATCAACATCTAACGTTTTGTAATTGCTGATAAGACACTTTTCCACCTCATCAGCCAGTGTGAGGCAACTGCTTTCCTCCCTCTCACCTATCCCTCCTTTTTCTCCTCTGCACCTTCACCGCCACTACATGCATCGTACATATATTTTTACGTCGTTCAGTGATGCTGCCTCTCCTCTTCACCTATTCTTTAGAGGGTGTATAAAGAAAATAATGTCTCACTCTTCAAGACGGTGAAAATAAACTAAAATTTCACCATCTTTTTTCCTCTCTTCGCCTCCCTTCCTTCATCCTTTCTTCGTCCCTTCTTCTCCCTGCTCTCTCCAAGGTCCTATTACGACCCACAATCAGATTTCGCGTCTCCTGCCTTCCCTCCACTTACGCCACCGTCCCACACACACACACACACACACACACACACACACACACACACACACACACACACACACACACACACACACACACACACACACACACACACTCCCTTCACATTCAACTGCTCACAAGGCAAAGGGGATGAAATAGCCAACACCACCTTCCTATTTTTAGCACTTCTCTTCCACAACCAAAAATATACCTAGTTCATTTACCTAACCTAACCTAACCTAACCTAACTTAACCTAACTTAATCTAACCTAACCTAACCTAACCTAACCTAACCTAATCTAACCTTCCTATTCTTAGCACTTCTCTTCCACAACCAAAAATATACTTAGTTAATTTACGTGTTTCTATTCTCATTATGCGTTATTATACTCTATATATTTTCTATTTCGTTTGTGAGTATCCTTAGTTATAAATGTTAAGCCTTTCCTTCCTTCCTTCTCAACACAAGTAAACAATCTAAATTTTACAACTGGTTTTAACTCTTTTAAATTCCTAACTTAACTCTTAAATATCTGGTACATTGTTTTGTGGTTATGTAATGCTGCTCTTTGCATTATTTCCATACATGGTTAAAAGAGTTTATTTATTCATTAACATATAACCAACGCTGTTTATAATACCATCACCACATAATTTCATAGCTTACATTTATTTTTTTTCGCTCTCTCTCTCTCTCTCTCTCTCTCTCTCTCTCTCTCTCTCTCTCTCTCTCTCTCTCTCTCTCTCTCTCTCTCTCTCTCTCTCTCTCTCTCTCTCTCTCTCTCTCTCTCTCTCTCTCTCTCTCTGTCATTCCTGATTCTTTCCACACATCTTCTCACTGCATCCAACACCCGCCTTGCAACATTACACTTTCGCCTCCACCTTGTGTTCCTCGTTGTCTATGCATCACGCCTTAGTGTTTCAAGGTAACATATCTCACCCAAGGCTAGAATTTTTATGCGTATCTCATATCATATTAGATTACCAGTTGTCTTCGTCTTCATTTTCTTCTCTCTCTCTCTCTCTCTCTCTCTCTCTCTCTCTCTCTCTCTCTCTCTCTCTCTCTCTCTCTCTCTCTCTCTCTCTCTCTCTCTCTCTCTCTCTCTCTCTCTCTCTCTCTCTCTCTCTCTCATTTATAATAATTTCCTTCATTACCACTGTTTACATTTTTCATTATCATTATAATCCTCATTATCTTTGAAAGGTACAGGTTCGATAAAGAAAAGATAATGTTAAGACCATTAGGATCCAGCGAAGTGGAAGCCAAGTATATATGTATGTATGCGTATTATCAAAGATATACAATAATTATAACAATGATAATACTACTAATAATAACAATAATAATAATAATAATAATAATAATAATAATAATAATAATAATAATAACAATAATTACAAAAATAAAAACATTACAGTACCACCATTTGTAACAGGTGTTGCTTCATCGTTTTCCTTGACTGTGGGTAACTATGACGGTACTTAGTTGGCACTCAATGTGTTTTTTCTCTCTGATGTAAATGTCAGAACATGTCACTGGTGTACTGGAGACTAAAAATTCGAGCGTGTTTATTCCACTATGTAGAATGCCATGATTCCTCCCTATAATAATGCAGTACGATTTTATATCACTGTTTGGAGCATAATCATCTCAACAATACAACAACACAATTATGTTTTAAATACACATTGCATATCCGTCTACAACTACCACCATCATATTGGATATCGGCTTTAAAACTACCAAACTGATTATCTATAAATGTATCGGAACAAACAGCTCACCATAAAACTGAAAATTTGTCTAAACGTGCGGGGTGGTGTGTCCCTACTGGTGCCTCCCCTCCCTTCCTTCCCTCCCTCCCTCAGTCCATCCCTCCCTTCCTCCCTCCCTTTCTCCCTATGTCCATCCCTGCCTCCCTCCCTCCCTCCCGTTTGTAGGAACGTTGCAGAGCTAACACTCATCCAGCATCCCGTTGAAAGGCACTACAGGACGCCCACATTACACCTGAAACATCTAACACACCGTCCACCACCACCACCACCTCCCCCTCCACCACCACCATCACCACCACTACCACCACCACCGCCACCAACAACAGCAACAATACCATCACCATTATCCACGAAGGAGGAAAATAAGGTACAGTGTGTCAATTATCGGGTAAAGTTTTCATTGCTCCAACGGTCCAGTATTTGTTGTTGTTGTTGTTGTTTGCTAATGAGTCCTTAATATAACCCAGTTTAATGAGAACGTTTCCACAAATCTGAAGTCTTACTCCCGCACCCTCTTCCTCCACCTCTTCCCTGCGTTCCCCTTTGACCGCTGCAGTAAACACAGTGTCAAGGCCAATTCAGGTACGCCTGTGTCTTTTGATGCCAGGAGAAGTTGATGTTTGCTGTCACATCCTTTGTCTGCTTGTACCTACTTCACAAAGACTGACCCTCCAGGCGATCTTTCCTCCTTTTCTTCTGTTTTTTATTTTCCTCCTTTTTCTCCATCTCTTCCTCCATTCCTCCTCGATCTCTTTCCTCATTCTCCTCTTCCTGCCTTGCCACACACAGCCAATAATGGTCCAGCAGCCCCTTCCCTGCCTCCCCATGGCCTCCACCCCTCCCGTTCTTCCTTCATATTAACCTGACAAAAGATGTTATACTCGATCCTGGCAAGGCTTCCCCACACACTATATTTTGTTGCAGCACTCTGTCCCCCCCCACCTCTCTCTCTCTCTCTCTCTCTCTCTCTCTCTCTCTCTCTCTCTCTCTCTCTCTCTCTCTCTCTCTCTCTCTCTCTTTTGTCTCCATCGGTCACACACTCGCCCACAAAGGCACCAAACTTTCTCCCACACAAGTGCATCCTCCTAAAAGCCTTCACACCACCACCTCACACGGTCCAGTGCCACGCTCAAGGATCCTCCACCTTCAACCATTAACCTGGACCAAGCGTGCACTAACTAATACCTTCACTTCTTTTTTTCATCTATTTTCCTGAGATTTAAGAACCTCCCGGAGTGAAGAGTGTTGCGTCAGGCTGCTTCAAACATTACGATGACTGCTTTCTGAACTCTTCTTCTGTTTTGTTTACTATGTGGAGAGACACTTGAGTAGTTCTTTATGTTTATTTATACTACTTGACCTATTGCTACTTGTACTAAAAAGGGATAAAAGGAAAAATAAATAGAGAGAAGAGATGAAGACGCTGTTCAAATATTTCTAACAGATTGACGGTCAAGCAAAACTCTCATATTTCTCGCTTCAGGGCA
>JAPQNM010000045.1:1055426-1060426 GCA_029783475.1 Metacarcinus magister | reverse complement strand
ACACACACACACACACACACACGCACACACGCACACACACACACACACACGCACGCACGCACGCATGCACGCAAGCACACGCACGCACACACGCAAGCACACGCACGCACGCACGCACGCACGCACGCACGCATGCACACACACACACACAGACACACACACACACACTTGACATGTTGAGCCAAACTTTCCTCAACGCCTGTCACAAAAACTTTAGTCTCCGCACTCACCACACTACTTCCCAGTGGCAGCACCGATGCCATTGCTTCCACACGTACACACAAGCACATCAAGCAACACCAACTCACTGGTAATAACACCACAACCACCACCACCAACACCACAACCACCACCACCACCACCACCATCACCACCACCACCATCACCACCACCACCATCACCACCACCATCCGCCACCACCGTCACCATCTGAATGAGGTACAGGACCAACATTCACGTCCTACTCTATAATGCAAGGACGCTACCTTACAATTATCACTTGAGTGGATGTGGCACGCGAGTCATATTCAACATCTGCAGGCCATGAAAGGCAGGTGGCAGTGGATGAGAGGAAATGGTAAAAAGGAGGCCAGCGGGAAGTTCTCTAAGGGAACCAAGGCAGGACAAACATACTGGTGATGGACAACGATGGGAAGGGAAACAGGGGCAAGGAAGAAGGAAAATAGAAAACGTCGAAGAGAAAGGAAGTAAGAAAGGGCATGCGATGGATGTAAACGTGGAGGAATAAAACGATGATATAAGAAAATCAATATAAAGAACCAAGGTACAGTACCAATGCACTCAGAAAGGGAGAAAATATCGAAAAACAAAGAAAAGAAGCTTGAGTGGCGTTGTATTAAATAGAGAAAAAGAAATGAAAGGCATCAGGAAAGAAATGTTATGTGCACAGGTAGAAAAAAAAAGGAAAAGAAAAAGGGAAAGGCAGAGTGAGTTAGGGTAGGACAAGGCAAGGCAGGACAGGGTAGGGCAGGGCAGAGCAGGGCAGGGCAGGGCAGGGCCTCGTGCAGGTGATGGTGGGCAGTGCAGGTTGGAGGAAGAGGATGGCTTGCAAAACAGTGCACCATTGTTGGGCCAAAGAGGATTAATTCATAATAGCTTGATGTGCTTTACCTAAATATTTAAGGACAAAGTGAATTTTGCCAAAAGATAAGCACCACCAAGATGTAAGGTTTATATTTTACGATTTTGACTTCCTACATAAGACCGAATAAGGAAGTTAGTAAAGCAAAACTTATAATCAAAGTGTTAGAACATTTCAGCGTGCAGATGACACATGATAAGAGTTACATTTCCAGAACAGATCCACACACTGTCTACTTCCGTGTGCTGTCAAAACGCAGACGTGTGGGGGAAACAAACATTATAACCTTTTACGTCCTCATCATATACTATGTTTGAAGACCACGTCAAGCATATTGTGGTAAAAGCACTTTCTCTCTCTCTCTCTCTCTCTCTCTCTCTCTCTCTCTCTCTCTCTCTCTCTCTCTCTCTCTCTCTCTCTCTCTCTCTCTCTCTCTCTCTCTCTCTCTCACGGTACGTTTATACACTCAAGAAACATAAATTGAATTCCCCAAACATGGAACAATTTTCAAGACGAACTCCGCGTTACTATAATTCCCTTTACTAATAGATGTGGAGAAAAAAATGTAGTCGTCGGCACGTAATCAAACAAAGTCACATATACTACAGCTGTACTTTTTTTCCCTTCACTATTTGCTTTCACCCTCGTATATATCTGTCCTTCCCTTCTTCACCCTTCTGTCTGCTGCCTCTGCTACCCATCACCGTTCTTTCACTACGACCATAATACATTCTACTGTTGAATCTTAAATGTCCCTCACAAGCGTAAATCTCCAAATGCCACTCAAATCACCTTTGTCTTACCTCCCTACACCACGCAACACACCTCTCTTATCTACATCCACCACACACTCCATTCATAAACCATCTTCATCCTCCTATCACTCTGCCCTTTACCACTATCACCACCATCCTTCACCTACTGTTACCACCTCCACCAACCGCTTATGCTTCTATACCACAGCTTAGCGTTATCATCAACCCCCCTCCCAACGTCGACCAATTTACCCCTCTCTCACCACCACTCTTTTTCTACCAGCACCACTACTACCTTTGCCTCCTCCCTACCACGGTAATAAGCAGTTTAAAGACAGCTCAAGGGAGAAACGTGACCTCGGGTATGTATTAGAGCAACATGTGGAGTCAGCAGTGTGTTAGAGAGAGAGAGAGAGAGAGAGAGAGAGAGAGAGAGAGAGAGAGAGAGAGAGAGAGAGAGAGAGAGAGAGAGAGAGAGAGAGAGAGATGAGAGAGAGAGAGAGAGAGAGAGAGAGAGAGAGAGAGAGAGAGAGAGAGAGAGAGAGAGAGAGAGAGAGAGAGAGAGAGAGAGAGAGAGAGAGATGAGAGAGAGATGAGAGAGAGATGAGAGAGAGATGAGAGAGAGAGTGAGTGAGTGAGTGAGTGAGTGAGCGAGCGCGTGCGCGCGCACACACTTGCCCTTGTGTGTGAGTGTGTGTGTGTGTGTGTGTGTGTGTGTGTGTGTGTGTGTGTGTGTGTGTGTGTGTGTGTGTGTGTGCGTGTGCGTGCGTGCGCGTGTGTGTGTGTATTCTGCGTTACGTATTCTGGCTTTGACGTTCCACAAACATGACACTTTTTATGATGAAAACAAAAGTTTGTATTGAATTCATACTATAGGATACATGATATTCAGTGTACTTTAGTAATGAAATCCATTATGTTTTCCTATCCTATCCTATCCTATCCTATCCTATCCTATCCTATCCTATTCTAACCCATGCTCAATTTTATGCTGAAAACAACGACGTGCTTACATTTTATAGTTTAACTTCAATAGTAAGAGATTAGAGCGAACAGTAGGAAAAGATTGGTGTGACATCTACGTTTTCTCTTGATTTTTAAAGTTTCTCCATTATGAAAGCCATTTTACTGCTCTTCTTCCTCCTCTTCCGATAATTAGGTCCAGTAGGATTGTTGCTGTCTGTTTTTCCTTCGTATTCCTCCTTTTCTCTTCTCCTTCCTCTTCCTACCCCTTCCTCCTCCTCTCCTCCTCGTTCTCTCCTACTGTTATTTTGACCACTATTACACCACCACCACCATCACCACCACCAAAACACCATCATTACCCATAATCTACAACCAAAATACCATAACCACCGTAGCCTCCACAACACCCCCACATCAGCACCAGCACAGCCCCAACACACACCCACACACACACACACACACACACACACACACACACACACACACACACACACACACACACACACACGATACTATATAAAGCAGCCTCATCTAAATGGATCCATGTCGGTCGGAGAAGCAATGGGTCCGCTAACAGAAGTAATGATAATAATTACCATAATACTAATAGTGATGAATGTAGAAAATATTGGTATGAGTGTTGCCATCCTCTGCCTTAGGTATGGGTGTGCTTGATGAGTAATTATATACTTTTTTCCCCCTTTGCACTAATGGTAGTGTAGAAGCTGTCTGTTGCTTGGTTTAGAATTAACATTTGACTTCACAGCGACGATAGTGAATGTGATTAAAAGGACGACAAGAGGAGCAAGGTGGGTGGACATGTGTGGAGCCTCGGCCTGATGAAAAAAAAATGGAACGTTGAGGAGTGGAACCAAGTGGAACCTTTTGGAACCATATCCTATTATATCCTAAGTGAAAGTAAATTAGTGAAACCCAGTACTGAGGTGTGATGTGACGTGCAAGTGAAACTAAATAAAACGAAAAAGTATCCATAGTGTCTTAGGAAATCCGATAAGTGAGGAAGGTTGAAGGAGTGTGATAAATGTAACAAACTCTACGGATATAAGACGATGCTTTTTAATACTACCGTGATACCAGGCATCCACAGACTCATGCATGGATCCTGAGAGCAGCCTGGCGCTCCCTGGAAGCACCGTGGACCTCATAACGCGCTAGGAGGGTTGACTCTAAAGACACCACACCAGAGAGCGGCCCCAGCTGAGACCACCACCACCACCACCACCACCACCACCACCACCACCATTCCTGCTACCAGAGGAGCTAAAAATGACACAGCCTCGCAGGAGCTCCATCACTCGGGAAACATACATCCATTCTTTACTTTCTCAGATTGGCAAAAGTGTAATATTGGAAAAGTCTTTGAAAGGGAGTTTCTCGGAGCATAAATCGACAAACCTTTCAGTATGGAAATATAAAAAGTTCCTTGTCGGCAATAAATTTTCCAATCCATCTATGAATCTATAAGTTCAGCACTATTGCCTCAGACTTCTTTGATTTTCAGAACAATTTGCTTTCCTGCTGATCCGCCTGTCTTTGTTTCATGCTGTTCATCCTTCACTTTGTACTTCATGTTTGTATGCCGGACGCAGCTAAGCAAGGGAGGCTGCACAACAACACGTTTCCTTGATATGTGAAATGTTATCTCCTTTCCTTCCTGCCTTCATCCTTTCCTTGGTACTTTTAGTCTCTCTTCTTCCGCTGTTCTACTCTCCCTCTCCCCTGCTCAATCCACTTGCTACATTTGATAGTTGCTGGATAGTGAGGCTCATCGTGCAGGCAACCTCATATAAGGGAAAGCAATTCTCTCCTTCCCACTGACTCACCCCTTCTCTCTCTCTCTCTCTCTCTCTCTCTCTCTCTCTCTCTCTCTCTCTCTCTCTCTCTCTCTCTCTCTCTCTCTCTCTCTCTCTCTCTCTCTCTCTCTAATGCAAGAATAAAATAATTCTATCCCGCCAGAAACAGAACAATCACGATTTGGTTATGGTTGGTATATATATAGTATGCAAAAGCTGACGTTCCTTCATTTAGTTAGGAATTCGGCGAGGAACGAAAGCGCAGCAATAGAGGAAGGAAGAGAGAAGGGATGGAGGTTAAGGATTAGGGTCGAGGAGGGTCTAGAGCGATTGATTGTGACCGGTCTACTGTGTGTTGATGGT
>JAPQNM010000045.1:1047926-1050426 GCA_029783475.1 Metacarcinus magister | reverse complement strand
AAGAAGTATTCCCTCAGCATCACCCAGGAGATGCAACATAGGATTACAAGTACCACGAGCTGCAAGAGTCCATCGGCGGTGGGATCCGAATTAATTTCATTGTGGAATGACGTCTTCGGAAACCTTTAAGTTTTATCAAGATTCGAGCTGTAATCTATAAAGCTTAATAAAGGGGATATTGCTAATGTCAATCAAGTCTGTACACGATACTTGTGTTCATTGTTATTGCATCAGTCACTAATACACAGCAACGAGGACCACAACAGAAAATAGCACACAACATTGAGAGACGCTGTTTTTTATCTCGGAGACGCGGACGAGGAAGTAAAAAAACAGCAGCAAAGTGTTGACAAATGCAAGTTTGATCGATAGCAAATAGTGATCGAGATATTTACCAATGAACAATGTCCGTAAGATGATGCGACATACTTGTGTTAGGGAGAATTGTGTTCGTGTAGCAAACATTGATCATCGCCGTAACGGTGTCACGGAATGGCCACAAGTTTGAATGACAACGGATATTGTGTAATATTTCTTATAGTTTCTTTACATTAATAAAAAAATATTGTATTTTCTGCTGACATTTTTGATTTTCCCAATTAAGTAGATGTACACCTACTATTCTCGTTTTTATATTTATTTTTTTAAGTATGTATCGTAGAATGGCACCTTCCATGTATTCATTACAAACAATGTTTTCCAGAGTTAAATACTGCCGAGGCAACGTTTTAGTGGCAGCTTTTCGTTCACTTCGTGGTACTGTTCCCCAGACGTTAATTTTCCTCCAGTTCTTGCAAGGCAGTACTTCCAGCTGGTCTTTCCATCCTCCTGTTTTTGAGTGTTCTTTTTTGTGTGAATTTCGATAATTTTCTAAGTCTAGACAAACCATAAAAAGGTTGCATATAAAATAATTGAATCTATGGTCGAGACAAATCCTAGAGCACGCGTTTTATACACACATTTTTTCAATGCATCTCTAGTAGTAATTTATTGGAAAGTAACGTGAGAATGGGAGAAATAAAGCTGAGGAAGAAGCATTCCTCCGTTGTTATTAATGAAGTCAGAACTTCTTGTTTAATGGTTATGTGCACGATTAATTAACGATGTGATCGTCACCTGATCGTACAAGGCAAACTTGCTGTTCATATTCCTCCTCTAATAGGCAACTTGAATCCGTTTTCACATCTTCTGGAATCCCTGGAGTTTCTTTGATCTCTTATCTGATCAGTGGTAAGTACGGAGCTCAAGGTTTTCAAGCCTGCCAATCACGGGTGAGTTATGGCAGTGCTGCCATAGTGGTCTGAAGGTGTATCTGATGCAGAAAAGTGTCACACTAATTCTGTTTTGAATTTAAGGCGCGAGGAAGATATGCATGGAAATACTACATTCTCATTCATTCAAAATATAAACATATCAATATGAATACCGAGTTACAACGCATAGGAAAGCAATAAATAACCAACAAATAACAACACATAATTATGCTCTGTGTTCGACGCTTCCTTGGACATCAATGGCCTGGCCACCTGTAGATTTAATTACCCAGTTCTTTTCGTAGGAAATAGATTCAATTCAATTTGGAGAGACTTCAGTTTGGGTTCCTGAGGTCAAATGAAAATGACACCAATACAAAACTCTAATAACAACCACGTAAAAATCACAACATAGAGATGCACATGTAGAACATTGAATATTAGTTTAGGAAGCAAGTATCTGAACCACAACACACATTTTGCTACAAGTCGATATGGTTAGTTTTTCCCACTTGAGAGAAAGAGAAAAAGAGAAAGAGAGAAAAAAAAATAAAGATGGGAAGAAGGAAGCTAGATCAGATGGCAATGTCTTGAGCCCGACCACCTGCAACATGCCAGACCATGGTATCATACAAGGCCGTGATGAGCCATGCTTGTAAGGTGCAGGCACACAGAGGGAAGCCTCCACACACCGACACTTTACACACCAGTTTGAGTTCAAGAAGTTTCAAAAAGTGCAGTAGAAAGTGCAGACAAACATATAAAAAAGAAAAATCATAAACTGTGCCGATAATGAATACACGTACAAAGAAAATAGACATTAAAACACATATAATGACACCACACACACACACACACACACACACACACACACCACACACACACACACACACACACACACAGAGGCATACTTACCATGGTCCGGGTCTTCATACACACCAAAGTCGGAGTAGGCTCGGCGGCGGGCGTGCAGCACCTCCAGCATTGTGCCGGCTGGCGGTCACGTGCCCTGTGGTGTTCTGGTAACTATAGAGCAGATCAAATGGTCCCTGAGAAGGCTGGGAGTCCTGCACCAAAATGTAAGCACCTGCACTGTCTTCAGGTATCACAATGTCTGTGTTTCAAAGTTTCACTGCGTTTCGAGCGCTTGACACAGATCACACACCAACACAGGGAGGGTGGATGCACACGAGTGAGGTTCAGGTGCGGCCAAGCTGTTGTTCAGAGCGGGCCGCAGCGAGCACAAA
>JAPQNM010000045.1:1032926-1040426 GCA_029783475.1 Metacarcinus magister | reverse complement strand
CCAGTAAATCCTCCATCGTTTCTTTACACAGCATCACGACCTCATCGATACACTCTTTCATATACCCAAAGAGACCTCGCTAAAATACACGCAAGAATGTCACGAACTATACGAGTACCGATCCCGTTGCAGAGAATGTTACACTTGACGGTTGAATGTTGAATGATAACTTAGTATGGTTTGTAAGTTACCTAACACGACCCTAAGACAGCCAGCCATTGTTTTCCAAGACATATAAAAATTCATTAGGCTGCTACAGAAATTAATCGAGGGAAAGATAAGCACCTCTCTCTCTCTCTCTCTCTCTCTCTCTCTCTCTCTCTCTCTCTCTCTCTCTCTCTCTCTCTCTCTCTCTCTCTCTCTCTCTCTCTCTCTCTCTCTAATTCTGACATAAACGCAGCCACATGGGACGGGGCGAGGGACAAGCAAACATTAATTAAAGATTGTCTGCTCTTCACGGTAATTCTGGCGCCCTACAGAGGTCCCCCCAGGGTTGTAGGGTGACGTGCTCCCCTTCCCCCTCCCCCTCCTACACCTTAACTCCTGCCGGGCCGGAGTGTGTGTGTGCAAAGGTTATAAAGGGAGGCTCGTTAGTTTCAATTGAGCTCATCTATTTGTCTGTGTGTCTGTATTTGAGTGTGTGTGTGTGTGTGTGTGTGTGTGTGTGTGTGTGTGTGTGTGTGTGTGTGTGTGTGTGTGTGTGTGTCTGTGTTTGTATATGTGTGTGCGAGTCTTCTCTCTCTCTCTCTCTCTCTCTCTCTCTCTCTCTCTCTCTCTCTCTCTCTCTCTCTCTCTCTCTCCTCGCACACACACACACACACACACACACACACACACACACACACACACACACACACACACACACACACATTCAATTACCCGTCATTCACATTATCAACAAACTTGTAATATCACCAATTAAATAATATAGCTCCAAACATTACTCTTGGGTTAAGCCGTGCCAAGCTTTTGATTAGTGGAGATTATCTCTCGAGAGTGATTATGACGTGAGGATTAGAGAGATGATTCGTGTATCACTGCAACACTCTTAACGATTTGATTTGATTTGGTTGCTGATTAGAAAATTATTCAAAGGGTCTTAAATGCATATCATGGAACAAATACCGTTTTTTATCTTGTACTAAAAACTCTATACACTTTTACAAGTTCGCTAACGTTGCCCATCAAAAAGTTTACGATTGTTACTCACACATTGAACAGATTTCACAAAATGTACAGAATATTTGTCCGGCAGCGTGATGGCAGGTGTTCCGCGTTGAGTTATCTATTAGCTAAAGCCGATTTGATGTGACATTTGGGAATTGAAACATGAAATTGGTCCCTGTGTGTCCATGTCGAGCCTCCGAGGCGGTGCTGCACGTCAGGGTTGTTTTGGGAGGCTGGTGGTTGTATTAAAATGTGTGTGGTGGTGGTAGTGGTGTTGGTGGTGGTGGTGGTGGTGGTGGTGGTGGTGGTGGTGGTGGTGGTGGTGGTGGTGGTGGTGGTGGTGGTGGTGGTGGTGGTGGTGGTGGTGCGTGGATGGTGTTGTTGGATGTGGTGAGTAACGCAGCGATACTCTTTCAAGGTAAATGATGGGAAGGCCGTGAGTGATCCTACTTACGAATTGCTGGACGCGACAGATTTAACAACAGTCAACTAATATCATTGAGCGGTAAGACATCATCTATATATCACCCACACAACTTAACTTTGATTGCAGCCTGTGATGAATGGAGCACCGGGATGGCAGTATAGCAGTCTTCAAAAAACATCTAATACTATCATAACAGGTTTGCTAGCGCTATAGAGGCTAAAACCGACCACCTACGACCAGCACAGGAAGCCCATAGACTTAGACGATCCATAAGATTAAGAAATAAATCACTCTTCTTCCTCCTTTTCCTCCTCCTTCTCTTTTGCTATCCATTCAGTTCTCCACCAAAGCTCAGACTCATAGCTCACATCACGTGCCTTGCTCTCTCTCTCTCTTTCTTTCATGTAACTCCACTCGTTTTTTTCGCTTGCTCGTCTTTCTTTTGCCCTTACCCACACCATCCTCTTCATCCTCTTCCTCCTCCTCCTCCTCCTTCTCCTCCTCCTTCTCTACTTTCTATAAATCCTTTTGGTCCTCATTATCAGGGGATCAAATATGTTTTTTTGTATATTAGAACAACCGATAGCGAGCAGATCATTCCATACTAACAATGACGAGGAAGGAAATATGCTTGGTTGCAATAATAAGAGAAAGAGAGAGAGAGAGAGAGAGAGAGAGAGAGAGAGAGAGAGAGAGAGAGAGAGAGAGAGAGAGAGAGAGAGAGAGAGAGAGAGAGAGAGATTAATAGAAAATGTGTCAGCTGGTGCCTCATGTAATTCAAGAGGAAATTATAATATACACGAGGAGAAAACACTGGATCGGAGAAATTTTGAATATGAGGGGGGCAGGGGGCAGTAGTAGTAGTAGTAGTAGTAGTAGTAGTAGTAGTAGTAGTAAAGCATTATCACCAATACCACAATTAACAACTCTACTACCACTACTAACACCACCACTACCATCACCAACAACACCACCACCACCACCACCACCACCACCACCACCAGTACATGTTCGCCCAAAGTAAAATCAACTCTCCCGGAAGCTAACATTGGTGGTCTTCTTTAATCGACATCGCCCTCCCGGCACACGGTCGACCCTCACGCATCACGCCTGGCCGGGCAGCGAGTGGGAGAGACCCGCCTTGTGGAAACTGACAGCAACCCTGACCTATAAGCCTTCACTGGACTGACCTCTGGCTAGCCCTACACGCCTTTTCATCCTAACGTGTAGGAGTCTGGAGCTTTGCCTTTTTATCCATTATATAGAAAAATAGGGGAGGGAGGAAATATGGCGATGGCTTTCTGAGATGGTATCAATAAACAAACGAAATATATACAACTATTGATGCTGTGAGGCGGAGATATAGCTATACATAACACTTTGCTGCTACTACTACTCTTACTATTACTACTACTACTACTACTACTACTAATAATAATAATAATAATAATAATAATAATAATAATAATAATAATAATACTCTTACTAATACTAATACTACTACTAGTACTACTAAAACTACTACGATTACTAATACTACTGCTGCTACTACTACTACTACTACTACTACTACTAGTAGTAGTAGTAGTAGTAGTAGTAGTAGTAGTAGTAGTAGTAGTAGTAGTAGTACTACTACTAAAACTACTAATACTAATACAACTTGTACTACCACTATTACTACAACTAGTAAAAATACTACTACTACTAATAATAATAATAATGATAATAATAATGCTTTTCTACTACTACTACTACTACTACTACTATTGTTATTACTACTATTGCTACTACTACTACTAATAATAATAATAATAATAATAATAATAATAATAATAATAATAATAATAATAATAATAATAATAATAATAATAATAATAATAATAATAATAATAATAATAATAATAATAATAATAATAATAATAATAATAATAATAATAATAATAATAATAATAATAATAATAATAATAATAATAATAATAATAATAATAATAATAATAAAGATAGTAATAATAATAATGATAATAAAAATAATAATAATAATAATGATAATAATAATTATAACAATATTATCAAAATTTCAACTACATCTGTACACACCCGTCTACAGTCCACCCTGATACACGTCACCACCTCAACAGCCTCCAGCAATACAAACATCGATGACAAAAATATTGCGGACAAAGGCCACGTTCAGGGTTGACGACAATAACAACTTCGACTCCAACAAACGTCACTTGCACTCCGTTTGTCCAGCGCAAAGTTTGTGAGGAACTACGAAGAAATGACTGGAATGAGAGCAGGAGCCGGAGGAGTATAAGGATAAGGAGGAAGAGTATAAGTATAAGGATAAGATGTACAAGGAGGAGGTTCACGCGTCCTCGAAGTGAAAATAGAAGTTCTTAAATAGACAGTTTCTTGTTAGGTCAGGAAAACTTATGATTATAAATAGATATAGATATAGAGAAATATATATAGATATATAGATAAAATAAAAATAAAAATAATAATAATTATATATATATATATATATATATATATATATATATATATATATATATATATATATATATAGGGAGGTAGATAGACATATATGTAGATAGATAGATAAATAGATTAATAAATAGCTTTTGCTAGCTAGCTAGAGATAGATTGATAGATAGATAGATATATAGATGGATAGATATAGATATATAGCTAGATAGGTGGATAAATAGTTAAAAAGATAGTCAGATAGATATATATATATATATAGATAGAAAAATACATTGTCAGCTAGTTATATAGATAACAGTTGTAGTTACACAGAGAAAACTAGAAAGTGGAATTAAAGATGAATATGAAGAAAACTAAAGTGATATTCAACAATTACATACGAGACCATGAAATTAAAACACATGTTGAAGTAATAGAATGTGTCCAGGATTACATTTACTTAGGACAGAAAATTATTACATGTCCATATCATGAAAAATAAATCAAAAGAATAGGGATGAGATGGAGTTCTTTTGGCAGACAACACAATGTTATGAAATGCAATCTCCCACTATCACTGAAGAGAAAGATGTATAATCAGTGTATTCTACCAGTTCTAACATATGGATCAGAAACTTGGAGTCCTACGAAAGCCATGCAATGAAAACTTCAAAGTTCCCAACGGAGAATGGAGAGAATAATTATGCTTGGCATAACATGGAGAGATAGACTGAAAGCATCATGGATTAGAAGCAGACCAAAGTTTTTTTGTTGGTGACATCGTGAGTACAATTTAAGGAAAAAGAGTGGACATGGGCAGGACACGTTAAGAGACGAAGAGATAATAGATGGACTGTTAGAGTAACAGATTGGCAACTCAGGAATGGTAAAAAAAAAAGGGAGGGCAGACAGAGAACTAGATGGTGAGATGAGATAGGAAGAATTGCTGGAGTAACCTGGAAAAGACAGGCATCTGACAGGGATGATTGGAGATGGTTGGGAGAGGCCTTTGTCCTGCAGTGAACACATAGAGGTTGATGATGATGATGGCAGATAGCTAGAAAGATAGATAGATATATAGATAGATAAATAGAGATCGGTAAATGAATTAGATACAGATAAATAGATAGACAGATACAGGTAAATGAAAAAAGAGAAACACAAATAAGTCAGTAATGCATTTTCTAACTGAATAACTGACAATTTCCTGTCCCACCTAGGCAGCACCCATGAAAATAAATAAATAAATACATGAATACATGAATAAATAAATAAAAGAATGCAAGAAAGAAAAAAAAGAAAACTCAACAAACAAAACGACAATATATATCAACATACACCCGGAAATGCCGAGCAGCCGTCACCTTATTACTTGCTTGACGTGAATGTTAAATTTCTGAGTGTAAAGCACCGAGGCCTTCCCTCCGCTCTTACACTTTGTAATCAGGCTTTACGATACGAAAAAACAGGATGATATGCAATGTTTCCGGACAAAATATGATTAATAAATGAATAACTAAACCAATAAATACAAAGACATACAGACGGAGACACAGACGGACAGACAGACTGCACATTATATAATCTTTTTTCGAAACTTTCCCTGCATTCTTTTCGGGAAGGGTCCATTAAGATTAAGCGGGATTTTATTTGCATACTTTTTTGCAGCTTTCGCCGAGATTCCTAATTATATAAGAAAGAAATAAATAAAAAAACAAAAATTAAAAAACATACATCAACGAAGCAAACAAACAAACAATATAAAATAAATATATATAACTCAATAATATACACACACATAAAACTCGCTCACACTTTTATGACTCAAACTAAACTCACACTTTGCTGACAAGGTAGTGACAACCCACAGACCAGCTGACGCCCTTTCTTACCACCACACCATCGTGACGCCTCCACCACCACCACCACCATCAGGAGAGGAGTCTAAGCCAACATTTGCTAAGCGCCTCAGACGGGGAAAGGAGGTGGTATGCTCTGAGCCATGTGTGTGTGTGTGTGTGTGTGTGTGTGTGTGTGTGTGTGTGTGTGTGTGTGTGTGTGTGTGTGTGTGTGTGTGTGTGTGTGTGTATGTGTATGCGTGTTGTGTGCGTGTGCGTGTGCGTGTGTGTGTGTGTGTGTTTGTGTGCGCGCGCCCCCTACCGCCGTACAGCTGTTCCAACACATCACACCCTACGCTCTAAATGGTTTCTGGCAAGTACACAAACCTTACGCTACACTCCACACCTCCCTGCCACACCCCGACCAACTCCTCCCTCTTCCTCCTTCCCTCCCTCCTCCTTCCCTCATGTCGAGAGGTCTTTCCACCTCCGGGCACGCGTCCAGTGATGTCGTCAGAGAGGAGTGACTCTTCTGCGCTTTATCTACAATTTGACCGTGTGAGCAGGAGGAGGTGAGTCATGAGTAAGGGCAAGGGAGTCAGGGAGTACATAAGAAGGTGGTGTCGGGGGACGTGTGGGGAGGTGCCTTGCGATGCGGTTACTACTACGCTGTGAAGGGAAGAGGAAGTTTGTCAATGAAAAACCGTATTCATCCGTTAAGTTATGTGAAATCACCAAAAAAGACTATTATATGCACAACAATTAACAGGATTAGGAATGAGTATATTAATGGGAAAACGCAGGTAAAACGGTTTAGATATATAATGAGAGAGACGAAATTAAGATGGCTTAGGCACGTGCAGAGGAGTGATGCTAAGGATGGAGTTGCCAGGGAGGAGAAGAGGAAGGCGTCTTGAGAAGGTTTATTGATGCAGTGAGGGAGGAGATGCAGGTGGTTGGTGTGATAGAGTACGACGCAGAGGACAAGGTGAGATGGATGGATGATAATAAGAAGGCGACTCTTAATCAGAACACCCAAAATAAGAAGGTGACTCAGGTAATTGCTGGGTGTTGTAGGTGCCCTTAAGTGAGGGAGTGGAAATGATTTGAACACGTATATTCTATTAATTTTGACTTGGCGTAATACTAACCTTCCTCCTCCATTTGAAACCCCTTGACAACACGGAAAAATACGCAGGAAATAAAACCTGTGGATGTAAAACGCCAATAATGTTCCTTGCTTTGCCCTTTCTGATACCAGCTTCCCACCGAGTCATTTTCCTCACCCCCTTGCATCCCCTCAGCTTACAGTGCATCCCTTAACACAAGCTTAACGCTGCCACCACACCATTTCAACTTAGTGTACGACGATTAGAGTTAAATACATAAATAGAAAAATACAAATATATACTAATCAAAATAGCACCACCTTTTTTCTTGTATGTTCGTGTTGAAAATCTTTTTTTTTTCTTGTGTATATATTTTTAGACGGTCATCGGGAATGTATGTGAGAAGAGCAAGTTTATTTGTGGTGCTGATTAAGGTAAGTGCTGGCGTGCCATATCACATCTTTAATATTACTTTGCCTTCATTCTT
>JAPQNM010000045.1:1020426-1022926 GCA_029783475.1 Metacarcinus magister | reverse complement strand
CAATCTTATTATATTTTATTGTATTGAGCTCACATAAAAGATCATTTCATATTGTATTTGTATGTAAGTGTACGTTAAGGTGCATTTATTAATCTATTGAGCAGCATCACGCCATCAATCATTACTTATCCACACAGGAGCTTAGGCCGCTACCCTTCATTACTCCACTAGTCTGACAGTCCTCCGTCAGTCAACCAGCAGCACTAAGAAGCTCAACGAACCACCTGCCGGAATTAATGGCATCCTAAGAGCTAGGATCATTGATCATCGTCCCTTCCTGCCCCTCCTTTTACTCCTTCCAAACAGCCTCCCATCGTTATAGCACAGAAGGCGCCTGGCTCATCGTCCTCCCTGCTGGCACCACACACATGGCACGAGGCCTTGTGAACGCGGGAAATGCCAGGCGCTAGAAAAGGCGATAAGTAACCCGCAATATCCCGTAACTAGTCTCACTCTCTTCCATTCATCTTAGCTTAATCGCACGTAAATCGGGTGTGGCGTTGAGTTAATGGTTAGTTCTTAGTAGATGTGCGCGGAACTTGTGTGACTACGTGATTAAGTACACACTAAATTAATATAAAGTTGTATTAATAGGATGAAAGTGAACACAAAGCGATTAAGGTATATAGCAGTAGTTGTGTGGGTCATATTTCGGTTATTTCAGCATGCTATCCTCACTCACTCACTCGCTCACTCACTCACTCACTCACTCACTAACTCACTCACTCACTAACTCACTCACTCACTCACTAACTCACTCACTCACTCACTAACTCACTCACTCGCTCACTTATTTCACTCTGATCTGCTCGCGGCGTGGTGCAAGGACGGAGGAATTACACTAGAGGGACAAGGAAAAAAGGAGGAAGATATTGCCTTAAGCTGCTGACACACCCGACCCTCACGTGTGTACTAAGAGAGAGAGTGTGTGTGTGTGTGTGTGTGTGTGTGTGTGTGTGTGTGTGTGTGTGTGTGTGTGTGTGTGTGTGTGTGTGTGTGTGTGTGTGTGTGTGTGTGTGTGTGCGTGTGTGTTTCTATGTGCCTGACGCTGACTGGGCTTGAGTCACGTGACCTGGCAAGAAAACACACGTACATTCCTGTCTTCTGATCATGGGCTTCTATCTCCTACATGGCAGCACCGAGGCACCTGTTCCTCATTGGCACAAGCCTTAGAAGTGATGTCACCAGCAGAGGGTTAGTGAGTCTCGCCGCGACACTGTAATTAATGTTATGGCGCAGTAAACATGCTAAGGACAAGGTCAAGGTGATAAGAGGACGAGGAGGGGCTACACCAGGGGCTTAGTGAAGATCATGAGACAGCAGCTCTTGAAAGCGGCGGCGGCGGTGAAAGGGAAAAAGGGAGCTTAGACGTTGAAGTCCTGCATTTATGTTTCCGTTCAAATTCCTTGGAGACTAAGGAATAGGAGTATTTCATCTTATTTATTGATTATTATTTTGTTTGCTTGAATGCTGGATCTACGTCTAGCTTTATAAAAACCGAAAGAGTCTTGCAACTCTTCCTCTCCTTCTGTTTCCCTGCCACACCTGCTCTACCTCTACTATATCACCTCCCTCCCTTCCTTCCTTCCTCACTCTATCTCCGGCCCCATTACCTTGCCCCTTCAACATGTCTCCCGCCCGCCACGCTCTCAAGGCCCCTCAGCTCTGCCTTTCATTGCTGCAGGGAGAGTAGGAGGCCGCTGCCCCACGACATAAAAACACTGTAAAGAGATACGTAATTCACTGGAGGCAAGGCAACACGGCACACCAAGGACGAACTGTGGAGTTTCCTGATACATTACTAAAGAGAGAGAGAGAGAAAAAGAGAGAGAAAAAATAGAACATATCCTTCGATTACTGTACGTCATTGTTACTTAATATTCGAAAATTATGAGCAAGTAAAGGAAGAGAGGTAATTTAGGGATAAAGGAGACCGTGACATTATAAACATCTGCTGTCTCTTGCTAACACTAATTTTACGTTTTTTGTTTGTTTTGTTTGCTATATACTCAAGTCATTAAATATTTGTACCTATTCATGTCAGCATTACCGGATATTTTAAAGACACGGAAATAAAGGCAAGATTAAGTATATATAAATAGCGAGAGTTGAGTCCGAGGTGTTTTAATAAGTATTTGCCTCTCCTTGTAACACTAAATTCATCCTTTCCTATCTAGTTACTAGTTTCCGTTTATTCGTTGATTTAACCCCATTCATTGCCTGAAAAATAAAATAAAAAAGAAGTAGAAGCAAGTCTGTGGAATTTTAAAGAGTTACGTTCCACACAATTTTTTCTTCTTTTTTCTTTTTTTACACGCACGTAAGCCTTATTTTGAACTCTTTCCCTTCACGCACCAGGAGAGTTAAGGCGAGGGATGCAGGTACAGGTAAAAGGGTGTGGCACAACTTTCAAAACCAGGTCATTTTTCTGTTCACCTGCCAACAAAATGCCACAAATGTTACGCAAATTTCCGTCACTCAGAGCGTGTGACTCACCTGA
>JAPQNM010000045.1:1010426-1017926 GCA_029783475.1 Metacarcinus magister | reverse complement strand
AAGAGAGAGAGAGAGAGAGAGAGAGAGAGAGAGAGAGAGAGAGAGAGAGAGAGAGAGAGAGAGAGAGAGAGAGAGAGAGAGAGAGAGAGAGGGAGAAATGGTTAAAGAGAGGAATAACAGTGTTACAGATAAAGATAACGACATTAAGATGACACACACCAAGAAGGTAAAAAAAAGCAGCGCATCCATCACAGCCCACACGCCCATTTGTGCTCCTTTGCGATAACGTGTTGCTGAACGTCACTAATTCCTTCTTTGTGGCTTCGCTCTGCTGTCACCTCTACATCTATGGCGATACTTGTGTCCATAGTCACAGTCGCCCAAAGAGGTGATATCGCCCCTTAAGTATATTTTCGTTCAACAATTAAATTATGTCAACTGTAACAAGTGGTATGAAAAAAACTTATAATTTGTCAGGAATGTCACTATTTTTGCGAATTATTACTGTAAATGAACTAAAATAAATTACAATTGATAGTTAAATCTAGTTATCAAAAAACAACCATCTATCATGATATTTCATTAAGACTTGTCGAAGCATTTTGACACCGAGGTTTTCGCTGTCGCGAACTTTAGTCAAAAGAAATTAACTTTCAAAAAGTAAAATCTATACATGCATAAAACTATGTATTCATGATGATCTTAGATATCCAGCAAAATACAACTCAAAAAAATATGTATGAATTGTTTAAACATTCTCCATTAAAAACTATGATAATATAAAATCTGCATTCAAACTCTCGCTTGACGATGACATCATCGTGCAGGATGTTCTTTAATATAGTGGTAATAGGCTACTTAACGTAATAAGCTATAATTATTAATCATAGGCTTCCCATAACGGTCGGTAATAGGCAATTATTAGTATATCTTCAAATACTAGTAATATTTTATAATCAATAATTTTTTGAAAAGATGATAATAATAATGTTATAATTAATATATCTATATAATGATAATAATAATGTTATAATTAATATATCTTTATATAATGAAAATACTGGTAATAGGTTATAATTTTATATCTTCAAATGATAATAATTGGCTATTATTAATATACTGTCTTTGAATAACGGTAATATAATATAATTGACATATCTGTGAGTGATAATTATAGGCTATTATTAATATATCGTCTTTAAATAACGGTAATAAAATATAATTGATTGATCTTTATATAATAATAATAGACTAAAATTAATATATCGCCCTTAAATAACGGTAATAGAATATAATTGATATATATTAAAAGAATGATAATGGGCTATAATTAATATATCGTCCTTAAATAGGGCTAATAGAATATAATCAATATGTGTTAAAAGAATGGTAATGGGCTATAATTAATATATCGTCTTTAAAAATCAGTGATAGCATATAATTAACAACTTTAAATAATGAAAATAGGCTTCGATTAATAAAGTCATTAAATAACGGTAATGGAATAAAATCAATAGTTTCAAATACCATTAATGAGCTATAATCAATAGTTTCAAATACTGGTAATAGGCTATACTATCTTTGGTCAACTGTACATAAGTGTTTAATTTTATCTCACTGTAGGAATAAGTAAGATTTTTCAATTGAATGATGACGCAGTTATTAAAAAATGTCGTTTAATAGAAAGTATTGACCACACAGCCATTTTTTTTTATTTCCGAGTCTCAGAGCTCACATCAAATGAAAAATAAAAAAAAACTCAACTCATTAATTGATTTCTTTCTTTTAAACCAACTGATAACAAATTAACCGCTTTTGGAGGTGACACTTGAAAAGAAATGTAACGTATTGGTTTCTCACAAAGTCTGATATCTTCCACTGTGCTTTTGACGGCGCTAGGAGACCAGGGCTGCAATGCGCATCATAAATTAAAGAGTGAGCAGCAGCTGGAGAAAAGAAATTTAAATGTTTTAGACCAGGAGTAAAATAATACAGCAGAGAAAAGAAAACTTAGTTAGGTTAAAGAACGTCAAGGAACAGAAATAGTTGCAAGAAACACGAAAACTTTATACCCAAAAATTATTCAAAGAGGTTTTGTCTAAGAGAGAGAGAGAGAGAGAGAGAGAGAGAGAGAGAGAGAGAGAGAGAGAGAGAGAGAGAGAGAGAGAGAGAGAGAGAGAGAGAGAGAGAGAGCGAGAGAAAACATATAGACAGACAGAGACGGTCACACGGATAGACAGACAGTCAAAACACCGAAATACAGAACAAACTGGAAATGAAAGAGGAGAAAAAAAGAGAGGACGAATGTGAGAAATATGTTGGGAGGAAAAACATGACAATTTGAGAGCCGAGGGAGAAATAGAATTCCTCACAGACAAGACGTAGAAATGAGCGGCATTGGAAGAGGAAAGCCAAGCCGAGAGAGAGAGAGAGAGAGAGAGAGAGAGAGAGAGAGAGAGAGAGAGAGAGAGAGAGAGAGAGAGAGAGAGAGGATAACTTCTTAAACACTGGCCAATGAGGAAAAATGAGGAAAGAGAAGGAAGGGAAGGACATGAAAGAAGTAGAGAAAGAGACATGGGGAAGAGCGATGCATGAAGAGAGGAAAGGAGGAAGGAAGGAAAGGAGGAAAAAAGGACAGGAAATGTGACAAACGGATGGAGCATATAGAGGAAAAAGAATAGGAAAGACAAAAAGGAAGAGCAACGGATATGGAGAGGGAAAGAAGAAGGAAAGGAAGGAAGGAAGGAAGGAGGAGGAAGAAAGGAGGGAGGGAAGTTATTAAGATAATGAGGAGTTTTTGTGTATTATGTTTGCTAAGCCTTAATTTTCCAGAAGGACGGTGGAAAAAGTGATGAAATTAAAGGAGACAGACAAAAGTACCTAATAAGAGAGAGAGAGAGAGAGAGAGAGAGAGAGAGAGAGAGAGAGAGAGAGAGAGAGAGAGAGAGAGAGAGAGAGGTATGCACTCATGAGTATGCAAATCACCTTTTCACTTCCCTCACACCGCCCTCACCACGCACATTTCACCTCATTCCACATCAACGCCCTACACACATTACCATCTCCTTCATCCACATATTACTCCATTTCCCTCGCATGCCACTTCTCCATATCCTTACCCGCAGCTCTCACATCCTTACACATCCTCACCACCATCCCTTCCTCATCTTAAGCTTCCCAATCCCTCGCTACCTCAAAAACACGGGATCTATGTTGGTGAAGATTATCATTTTCAGATCAAACCGAGTCCACTCCACCTAACTGTATACCTCCGCCCTTTAAAATATCCCCAAATGATGAAGATATGCTCGTCAGTATGCTCTCCTTGATTTGTTTTAGGTTTTGCACGTCATCGATGCACTTACATAGTTTTTTTTATTGATTTGTTATTGATATTTTGAAGGTGCATCTCCCGGTGTTATTTCATTATAGTGTCAAAAATAATGTTGCCTCGTATTCATACTCATTCCTACAACACGAACCTTCAGTGTTGGCAGATGTTTTTTTTTATCCTCCCCGCTTTCCGCTTCGGGTTTTTTTTTATTTTTATCCAGCAATTTCCATTAAATTTTTAAAACCACTTTAACCTTGAACATGGTCGCATATCATATATTGAAGGTGTCCACATACATATACAAAAATATTCATAACATGCAAATAAATTACATTACTTAATTCCACATATTCTAGAACTGGCGATAAAGCAAATTAATAAATATTTTGTGTACTACAGCTCCCAAAAGTAACGTTAATGTGTGGTGCGAAAAATGGCTAAATGACGCATGCTGTCTGATCACCTATCGTCTCGGTAGGGTTGGTATGCGTGGTTACCCGTCGTAGGCGCCATTGCTAATAAGTAAACCAACGGCTCCATACGACACCAGACATCCATCGATAATCGACATATATATATGATAACTGTTCCGTAATATGTATATCTTTTTGTTAAGCAATATATATGGCACCCACTCCTCAACAATCAGGACTACCACTTTTTCCCACCTCACGTAACACGTGTCAAATAACATCGTCCGGTGTGGCACATTATACAGCACATTTTTTTAACGTTACTTTTGGGAGTTATAGTACATGGATTGAGGCAAAAGTGTACTCTAAAATACTGAACATATTACTAGGTTGTGTAACGCTCCATACACGCTGTGGCTGTGCTGTGCTGAGGCTAACCTTGACGAGGCTTCGCGCAGTGTTGTCCTGACAAGCCTATTATTCCGTAATTCATATTCACAGTTTTGTCTGTTACTAATTGTCTTCACTGCAACTTTCTCGCTAGAAATAGAGTACTAACCTTTGTTTCCATGCTATTAAATGTGAGGTTTTCTTGTGCTGATACGCACGTCTCACCTCACTGGACGACACGACAACACTAACAAAGTACAGCTGTTGTTTTTCTATTCTTACATTTCAAAATGAGTGTTATCCGAAATATATGAATGATAAAACTTCATATTATATTTAGAGTTGTGTTAATTATAAAAAAAAAATATATAATAATCAATTAATTATAAGAAATATATATTAATAGTACGTATTTGAAGACAAGTCTGCACATTCGGACGCCGCAACCAACACGTTGTGTCAAGTCTCACTCACTGTTTCACATATTTGCTGGGTGTGTATTCATGTTTTATTATAACGGCATTACTCTCATAATATTGAATGTTTTTGGTTGACATGACACCCCTTTATGAATTATGGATATATTAGAGCAACAATACATATTGATACAAAATAATCGTGCAATTATTCAGAACAATGTGATAGCCTAGTTAAATCTTTTCATCAAGCCTATTCTATTAACACCAGTGTCTGAATCCTGTTCCGAGCATGATCTGAATCTGGATTCAGATCCTCTCTGATCCTGTCTCATGAAAATAGAACCACATACCAACTGATTGTGTCCTTGGAATTCCACCTCCCATACCTGAGTTACTATTACGTGGTGCCAGCCCCACGAGTAGTAAAGTGTTCGTAAGTAACACGCTTTACTTCCATGTATGTCGTTCCATTTTTTCTTTCTTTCTATCTCTTGCACCTGTAGCGCCGGTAGGCTATGATATGTATGAGTTTAATTCTCGAAAATTATCCATCTCTTCCCCAGAGTTTGACTGTTGTTATGAGCATTATAGTCCCTGGGTTTGCACACAAGTCACCACCATATTGTATGTACCTCAAGTACGAATTGTGCTGCGCTTCTTATCTATAAGTAAGTTGGCAAGACCAAGAGGCGAGTTTAAATTATCTTAAAGACAAACGTACGTAGATCCTTAGCTTAATGCACAGGAATCTTCTTTAATTCAATAGTTGAGTGTAGCCCAATACAATAGCCGTTTTTTTACGTCAGGACTGTAGATAAAACAAATTGTGAAAAATAATATCCTTTTATCTTGCTTCTCCTTTTCAATTCTCACAGGCACTCCTGGTTTTTTTTTTAACTTTTCTGTGTTCAGTTATCAATGATGGGTCTGAATACTATTTTCAAATGGAATATTGAGATAAAAGCTATGAAGATAAAACTTATCATAAAAAAGTTTAATTTTATACAATTGAATTACGCTTATTGTAAATCAGGTAAGAAATTATCTCTGTGTGTAGTTTTAGATGACCTCATTGAAAAATGGTTGAGTTTTGTTAGGAACTTAGACTTAAGTCAATTCGACCACTAAAAATATATTGTATGACAAATGAAAAATTTCAAAATCCGACTTAAGTTTCTAAAAAAAAAGGCTTATTAATTATCTATGGTTAAATTAACAATATGATTATTTCATAAGTTATCTTTTTTATTTTTGTGTTTTTGATTAAGGCGAAAACAGAACAGAGTGTGGAAGCAGTGAAGTCCATTTTCAAGGAGAGGAACAGAAAAGGAAAGCGTGCCACCCCTCTTTGGATGGGCGTGGAGTGGGGAGTTTACCTTCCATTAAAGGGAGGGGTTCCTATCACTGCAATATTATCAAAAACATTATCCTCGCCCTAATTCCCTCCAAAACGGTGATGTTATTTTTGATATTCCTCAAAGTATTCGCAACCTTTGGTATTTCCCGCCAAATGATGATGCGGCACAGATCAAATTAACTTTTTTTTAATTCATTATATTTTTTCTCTCTTAAAAAAATGTTTGCGTTACCTTGGACGTGAAGGTTTAAAAGTCACTGGTGCATTGCCACGTGCGTAATCAATGTATGCAAGATATGACGATGATGATGATGATGATGATGATGATGATGATGATGATGATGATGATGATGATGATAATGAGAAGGAGGAGGAGGAGTAGTAGTAGAAAGCAACACAAAGGAGGAACAAACAACAACAGTCCTATTGGACCTAACGAGGCTGTCCGTGTGGCTACACTCTACTACTATAGTATCTACTTGATAAGAGATAAAAAGACGGCAAAGTAGGAGATGGAGAGGAAGGAGGAGGAGGAGGAGGAGGAGAAGGAAGAGAAAGAGAAAGAGAAAGAGAAGAGGAAGAGGAAAGGAGAGGAAGAGGAAGAGAAGAGGAAGAGAAGAGAGAGGAAGAGGAGAGGAAGAGGAAGAGGAAGAGGAAGAGGAAGAGGAAGAGGAAGAGGAAGAAGAAGAAGAAGAAGAAGAAGAAGAAGAAGAAGAAGATGCAGGAAGCAGCAAACCAGTCTGCAACATACCTTCCGCCTTTTCGTCAAAACGGGACTTAAAGATTTCATAACTTGTAATTGGTTTGCCATCAACTTTTCCCTCTTCGTCTTCTCCTCTTCCTTCTCCTCCTCCTCCTCGTACATGAAGCCACATCCTTCAATGTCAGCGGGAGATACAAAGGAAGAGACACAGACAGATGGATTGACGGGCTGACGGGCTGACGGTGGGTTAGCAAGTGGAGGGAAAAGGATGAGGTGAAGGAGCAAGGCTGAGATAGTGGAAGAACAAAAGTGGAAATGTGATCGTGGTGGAGGATTGAGTGGAAGCAGATGCGATGAGAATGCTTGAGGAGGTGGGTGTGGTGTAACTAGTGTGGAGGAGTGAATAGAGAGAGTGCAGCGGTGGGATTACTGTGTGAGGTGATGTAGAAACGAGTGCGGGGGGAGGTTGGAGAGAGGCAGTGCAATGAAATATCCCTTCCACCAATTATGTCCTCTTCATCGTTTCATTCTGTTCTTTCTCCTCTCCTCGATTAATGAACAAGAAGAGGAAGAACTTATCAAGGGAAAAGAAGCCGTGAAATTGAATACCGAGACTGTCCTTGGAACCGGTAAGAACCATCCACCCACATACCCAACATACCCCACATACCCACCTACATCCACCCACATACCCCACATACCCACCTACATTCACCCGCCACCCGCAACACATCTTTTTGTCTATCTTTTTTTTTTCTTCATATCTATATTTTTCTTTTTCTTACATGAACTGAAAACTGGCCAAGGGTATAAAAACTTCAATGAAAAATCTTAAATCACCACTTCATAAAAATGTAAGTTACAGAAGAATTTAAAAAAGGAAAGAGCAAATTAGTTCCAGAGGTGTCCCAACATTCCTCTCTTAAATAAGTTCAAGTCACAGG
>JAPQNM010000045.1:1005426-1007926 GCA_029783475.1 Metacarcinus magister | reverse complement strand
CTCTCCTCGGTGCCTCCCCCTCCACCTCCCTTCCCTTCTTTTTTGCCTCAATGAAGGTTGTCTTTCGATACATCCAAAATTATGGTTTATATTCATTTTTCTGTCGCTTTCTCCTCCTACTCCTTCTTCCTTTGTCTTCATTGTGCTTTATGTTCTCCTTCACTCTTCCTTTCTCCTCCTTTTTCTTCGCTTTTTCCTCCTCACACGCCTCGCCCTTCTCACTGAGTGGCAAAAGTTCATTACCTACCTGACTGCATCACTTTGCCACGCAGGTGAAATTATGCAAAATGTTCACGTGTTCGTTGGCACTATTCAACACACCTCGCTTACGTGCTGCTGCCATCAAAGCCCTGTTACCCAAGTTATCGTCACGCTGATTAACTTAATTGCTTAAAAATGAAATCCACAGACAACACAATTGACATGAATGATGACCGTTCTCCCCTGGGCGCCTCACGTCTATCTTGTGTGAGAGGTGTCGTTAACACCTCACTCATTATTCAGTGGACGGTAAGGTTGCCATGACAACATCGAAGTATGTAACTACTGCTTCTACTTTATCCTTTTTTACGAGTGGAACTTTAAAACCTTTTAAAGCTCCTTTTACTGATTTTTTCCCTGATGCTCTTTATCGCCTGCCTCCTCACCTCCTCACCGCAACTTTCACCTCTTATCTCCCGCCTCCTCACTGCTGTCACCGCCGTATCCCGTCACTTCATCCATCACTGCTCGTGTCTGCCCTTTCACCCTATCACCTCCCTCACACACTCCCCTTGCCTCACCTCCACCACTGTTCCGAGTAAGGAGAGAACTCGCACCTATCACCACCACACTCAGAGTACAAAGTACAAAGAAGTACAAAAAAAGAACAGACATCAAGTCCTGCTGGATCTAACGCGACTGTCCGTGTGGCTACACTCTACTACAATAATATTTACTTGATAGAGACAGCAAAGTGGAAGGCGCCTCCCCACCTACCCACTCCTCCTTACAGCCGAAGCTGGCCGGAAGAGGACGTGATACCATATTCACGATTCTATTAAAGAAAAAGTGCTTCGCTTCGTTTGATCTAAAACGCTTTCCAATGATCTTGAAACCATTGTTACGAGTGGTGCTTGTAATATCTGTACTAAAGCCATTTATGATATTATTGTCAAAGCCACAGAAGATTGTAATCACCTCAATTAGGTCACATCGTAACCTACCTTTGGATAAACTTATTAAGTTTAGCTCCTTTAGTCGTTCTTCGTAGGGCTTGTTTCGCAATCTAGGGATCATTTTAGTAACTTTTCTTTGTATTCTCTTCAAGTTATCAATATTTTTTTTTTATAGTATGGTAACCAGAACTGAATGCAATATTCTATATGAGGGCGTATGAGTGCATTTAATAGTGTAGGGATAATTTTTTCAAATTTGGACTCATAAGTTCCTTTGATGAAGCCGACCAGTTTGTTAGCTGTTTTAACAACGTCTGAACAATGTTTACTTGGTTTAAGGTCAGTGTTAATAGTTACCCTTAGGTCTCTTTCATGACTAACTTTGGAAAGTTCGGAGCCATTCATTATATATTTTGTTAATTGATCATTGTTTCCGATATGCAATATTTGAAATATATCAATGTTCAAATTCATTTCCCACTTTTTTTAATAAGATGTCGAGGTTGTAATTTATTTTTTTCAGCGGTTGTAGTTACTCTACCAGTGATTTTCGTATCGTCGGCAAATTTTGATATCACTGACATAAATTAGAAAAAAAAATAGGGCCAAGCACTGAGCCTTGTGGTACACCTCTTATAACATCTCGCCAGTTAGATTCGCCGTTTATGACAACGCATTGCCATGTAACTAAATTTTTAATTAATCTTTTAGGAGGGATTTTGTCAAAGGCTTTTTGAAAGTCAAAATAAATTATATCGACCGTTTTTTTCTTGTCATAAATGTTGAATATATCGTTATAAAAGTAAAGTAGATTCGTTAAAAAAGAGCGTTTGTTACGAAAACAATGTTGAATATTATTAATCATTATATTTTCTTCTAGAAAAATCATTAGTTTATCACCTATTATAGTTTCCATTAACTTACCATCTATGGATGTGATGCTGATTGGTCTGTAGTTAATTAGTAGTGTTTTGTCTCCCTTCGTTTGTATGGGAGTAACAATTGCCAGTTTCCAAATGGCGGGGACTCCACAAGAACTTAAGGAATTATTGAATAGTATTGTAAGAGGTTTGCTGATTTCATACATTGCCTCTTTTATAGCTATCGGTGCAATACAATCAGGACCAAGAGTTTTATTGGCTTTCATTTTATCAAATACTTTAGTTAGGAATTAAGATAGGTTGGCCTAGGATTATTTTTTGGATTACATAGGTGTTTTCAACGGTATAACGGATGGAAAGTAATCATGAAATACTTCGGCCATTTCTAACTTCGTATTTGTTACTTTATCATGTTCTAGGTGGAGTGGACCAATATTTGTGATAACTTTTTTTATTAAGTGC